>JARQOD010008907.1:0-33645 GCA_033576555.1 Oophaga sylvatica
GTGCCAATTGTGGCACTTTACCCGGCTCTTCCCACTTGCCCTGTAGCGGTGGCAAGCGGGGTAATAAGGGGTTAATGTCACCGTTGATTGCACGGTGACAATAAGCCCGGTTAATAATGGAGAGGTGTCAATAAGACACCGATCCATTATTAATCCCAAAGTTATTAAATGCAAAAAAAAAAGACAAAGCAAGAAAAAAGTATTTTAATGAAATAAAAGAGACAACACAGTTTTCATTTCTTTTATTGTACTCTCATTCCTGCGACGCCATCGATCTCCTGTAAAAAAAGAAAAAAAAAAAACCAACAGTATACCACCTGTCCGACGCAGTCCATAACGACAGTCCCACGACGATCCAGCTCTGCTACATCGCAATGACAGGCAGAGCCTGTCATCGCGACGCAGCACAGCTGATTACCTGCTTCCCCGGCGGTGACGTCATCGGACTGACTGCTTTAACGGCCGGGATAACCCAGCAGTCACTGCAGTTATCGCGAGAAACTGCATGTGACCGCCGGGGAGAAGAGGATGGCGGCCATGAAGCAGTCCAGGACGTGACCGCCGGAGATCTTCTGCCAGGTAAGTGCCGCTGACTCCTGACAGACCCGACCGACGGACACTGACAGTGACAGACCCGACCGACGGACACAGACAGTGACAGTGACAAATCCGATTCCGGTATTCGATAAGACGAAAATATCGAAACGAATTATCGAAAGGCCGATAGAGCTAATATCGGCCGATAGCCGATATTTGCATTATCGTATCGCTCAACACTAATGACGATTACTGGTTGGCCAGCATCCTCGATTCACGCTATAAAGGCAAATTACAGAACAACATGCCACAAGAGAACCTAAAGCTAATATTGACGAACAAACAAGCAAATATGGTAAACCGTTTGTTAGAGGCAGTCCCAGCACACAGCAGCATTGCATGTTCTACCACGAGCCATACTAGGCCAAATGGAAGAGGTCTTCGTGGTGCACACAGCCGAAGTGGCGTTGGAGACAGGGGTTTCATGACCATGTTGTGGACTGATTTCTCGAGTAACACTCACACGACTGTTAATACTGAATCGATTGCAACAGACAGGAGACAGCAGTTGTCAACTATGGTTCAAAATCACCTATCCTCCCCTATTGATGTTCTCCCTCATAGTTCATTCCCCTTTGACTATTGGGCCTGTAAACTGGACACCTGGCCTGAATTGGCACAATATGCTTTGGGCGACGGCACTGGCACAGGGGCCCTCATAGTACGCAAAAGTGTCTCTGACGGTGGGGGGGCCCACTCGCCGTCAGACACATCGGCGTACCATGAGGGGCCCTGTGCCAGTGCCATCACCCATGAGTGGGCCCTCCTTGCTTGCTCAGGGCCCCAGCACTTGCAATACTTACCTCTCCCTGATCCAACGCTGTGACGTCTTCTGCGTTTCCTGACAGTGTCATTCAGGTCAGAGAGCGCGATTACGTCACGTCTGTGCGCCCTCTGCCTGAACAGTCCAAGTGCAGAAAGGTGGAAGATGGCGACGCTGAGGAGTCCAGAGTAGAGCAGTGCTCAGAGAGGAGAGGTAGTTATTTTTTTTAATGTTTGGAGCAATATATGGGGAACATTATACACTGGAGAATTATATATGGGGCCCATCATACACTTGATCATCATAGACAGGGCCCATTATACACTGGAGCATTATAAATGGGGCACATTATATATGGAGCATTATATAGACCCATCATACACTGGAGCATCAAATACGGGGCCCATTATACACTGGAGCATCATCCATGGGGCCCATCATATACTGGAGCATCATATGGGGCTCATTATATATGGAGCATTATATAGGCCCATCATACACTGGAGCATCATCTATGGGGCCCATAATACACTGGAGCATTATAAATGGGGTCCATTATATATGGAGCATTATACACTGTTTGCATAATTGCTAGGCAAGTTGTATTTGAGAGGATTCATTTTATTATTGAACAACAACTATGTTCTCAATCAACCCAAAAGACTCCTAAATATAAAACCTTAATATTTTTGGAAGTTGGAGTGGGGATTTTTTCAGATTTGGCTATCTTAGGAGGGTATCTATTTGTGCAGGTAACTATTACTGTGCAGAATTATTAGGCAACTTAATAAAAACCAGATATATACCCATGTCACTTGTTTATTTTCACCAGGTAAACCAATATAACAACACAAAGTTTAGAAATAAGCATTTCTGACATTCAAAAACAAAATAAAAAAAAATCAGTGACCAACATAGCCACCTTTCTTTACGATGACACCAAAAGCCTTCCATCCATAGATTGTGTCAGTTGGTTGATCTGTTTACGATCAACATTGCGTGCAACAGCCACCACAGCCTCCCAGACACTGTTCCGAGAGGTGTAATGTTTTCCCTCCCTGTAGATCTCACATTTTATGAGGGACCACAGGATCTCTATGGGGTTCATATCAGGTGAACAAGGGGGCCATGTCATTATTTTTTCTTCTTTTTGACCTTTACTGGCCAGCCACGCTGTGGAGTATTTGGATGCATGTAATGGAGTATTGTCCTGGATGAGAATCTTGTTTGTCTTGAACGATACCGACTTCTTCCTGTACCACTGCTTGAAGAAGATGTCGTCCAGAAACTGGCAGTAGGTCTGGGAGTTGAGCTTCACTCCATCCTCAACCAGAAAAGGTCACACAAGTTCATCTTTGATGATACCAGCCCATACCAGTACCCCACCTCCACCTTGCTGGAGTCTGAGTCGGATTGGACCTCTCTGACCTTTACTGATCCAGCCTTGGGCCCATCCATGTGGCCCATCAAGAGTCATTCTCATTTAATCAGTCCTTAAAACCGTAGAAAAATCAGTCTTAACATATTTCTTGTCCCAGTCTTGACGTTTTATGTTATGTTTCTTGTTCAAAGGGGGTAGTTTTTCACCCTTCCTTACCTTGGCCATGTCACTGACTATGGCACACCTTGAGCTTTTTGATACTCCAGTAACGTTGCAGCTCTGAAATATGGCAAAACTTGTGGCAAATGGCATCTTGGCAGCTTCACGCTTGATTTTCCTCAATTCATGGGCAGTTATTTTGAGCCTTTTTTATCAACACGCTTCTTGCGACCCTGTTGACTATTTGCCATGAAACGCTTGATTGTTCAGTGATCATGCTTAAAAAGTTTGGCAATTTCAAGACTGCTGCATCCCTCTGCAAGACATCTCACAATTTTTGACTTTTCAGAGTCCGTCAAATCTCTCTTCTGACCCATTTCGCCAAAGGAAAGGAAGTTTCCTAATAATTAAGTACATCTTATATAGGGTGTTGATGTCATTAGACCACACCCCTCCTCATTACAGAGATGCAAATTACCTGATTTACATAATTGGCAGTTGGCTTTCAAGCCTATACAGCTTGGAGTAGGACAACATGTCTAAAAAGGATGATGTGATCTAAATACTCATTTGCCTAATAATTCTGCACACAGTGTATAGGCCCATCATACACTGGAGCATCATCCATGGGGCCCATCATATACTGGAGCATCATATGGGGCCCATTATATACGGAGCATTATATAGGCCCATCATACACTGGAGCATTATATACAGGGCCCATTATACACTGGAGCATTATAAATGGGGCCCATTATATATGGGGCATTATATTGGCCTATCATACACTGGAGCATTATTATATATACCAGGAAATTTTAGAGCACTTCATGCTTCCCTCTTCCGACAAGCTAATTGGAGATGGAAATTTCAATCTCCAGCAGGACTTGGCATCTGTCCACACAGCCAAAAGTACAAATTCCTGATTTAAAAACAACAATATCACTGTGTTTGATTGGCCAGCAAACTCGTCTGACCATAACTACATAGAGAATCTATGGGGTATTGTCAAGAGGAAGATGAGAGAGACACCAGACATAACAACGCAGACGAGCTGTAGGCCAACATTTCGGATTTTAAAATCATTTTTTCAAGCTGGTGTTATAAAGTATTCTAATTTACTGAGATATTGACTTTTGGGTCTTCATTGGCTGTAAGCCATAATCATCAACATTAACAGAAATAAACACTTGAAATAGATCACTCTGTTTGTAATGACTCTAATATATGAGTTTAACTTTTTGTATTGAAGAACTGAAATAAATTAACTTTTTGATTATATTCTAATTTTGTGAGATGCACCTGTATCTCCCTCATCTTGCCATTGTTCTTTAAAGTATTAAAAAAAATGAGAAACAGTAGACAGCACCGCTGATATACCATTTGCTGTGTGTTCCTGCCAGAGAGCTTCTTGTCACGTTCTACACCTCAAGATACTTGGTGCTTGTCCATAAATCACAGTGTAAACATAACTTCAAAGAACGAGACGGATAGCACTCACCAATCTTGCGAATTCAGTCTTTATTCAACACAAAAGAATGTCATGGTTGGGAGGGAAAAATAGGGAGTGTGCAGAGGCAGACGATGGATGTGTCGCGCTCTCAGCGCTTCAACGGTTCAATGAGCCCTATTTCTCCCTCCCGACCATGACATTCTTTTGTGTCGAATAAAGACTGAATTCGCAAGATTGGTGAGTGCTATCCGTCTCCTTCCTTGAAGTTATTAAAAAAAATGATCCTACTCAACTTCCTTCTCTCCTAAGCCACCCTTTTCTGTAGCCAGTGCAGAAGCAAGCAGCTGTTGGCAGCTGAAATATGAGCTGGCAAGGATGGGTTCTCCTTCCACATAGTTACGCTTCTGCTTCCCACATAAAGTTTGCATAGATCCCTTGCTGCTCTGCACCAGTCTGAAGACCTTTTATGCCTCAGTGGGGAGATCAGCAGTGACCACTGAGGACAAGGGGTAAAACTTCACAGGCTAGAGAGGGAATAGCGGAACTAGCCACAGTTCAATAAAACTCCAGGTCCAGTAGAGAAACTTGTAAAAATTCTTAAATTGTGTGCATATATTCAATCCAATTACCTAAATAAGTTGAACAATATTCACTAGAGTTGAGCGAAACAGGTCGGTCAGATTCATAAGTTGTCGAGTATCGCCGAGCGAAACCTGAACATAGCGTGAAGTCGGCCATGTGGTCGTCGACCTGAGCATCAAAGTTGGTTTTCCCGTAATGCTTCCGGGCACCTTTTCAGCCAATGAGCAAGGATGTACACTGTGGGCAATGAGATGACATGGCAGCGTCCACCACCATCTTAGAGAAGGGCATTGCTGCGATTGGCTTGCTTTGGGGGGCGTCATAGTGGCTATAAAAGCCCTGACTCCCATCCACCATTTTACTTCTGCCGATCTTAACAGTAGGGAAAGGTTGCTGACGCTGTTTATCAGTAGGGAGAGAGCTAGGGCAGGAAAGAGAAGTTCTTCTGTGCTTGTGCTGATAGCAATTGTGCTGTACAGTTAGTGTGCAGTGACAGGGGAGGATTTTCTTGTGTGCAGCAGCGCTGGTTTTTAGGCTGCCTGCCAGTGACAGGGGAGGATTTCTTGTGTGCAGCAGCACTGGTTATTAGACTGCCTGCTAGCTGTATTGCTGTGTGTACACTGCTGTGCAGACTGCTTTTTACACAGCACTATTACTTTTATTCTTTTTTTCTGCATAGTTACCGAGCGTTCATTTTTTCCCACACTGTATTGTTATGATTTGGTAGCTTAGGAGGACAGGAGCAAAAAAACAGCCAAGGCAGCCGAGCACCCAGAGAGGTTAGGAACTAATGGGTTGCAGATCCCTAAACTAACCACAGAACCTGAAGCAGCTGTGGGACGTACCTATGGTGACCTAGACGCCTCGGCACAGACGGAGAGCTGGCTACACCTAAAGATAGAAACAAGAAAGCTAACTGCCCCAGAGAAGAGCCCCAAAGAAATAGGTAGCCCCCCACACATATAATGGCAGTTAGACAAGACGAAATACAAACGCATGCAGAAAATAGAGTGAGCAAACGCTGGGGCCAAACACTGCCTAGATAGGAAAGGACAGAATACTATCTGCAACCCAGCAAAACCCTAGAAAAACTTCCAACACTTCTGATTTAAAAAAAGCTGAGATCACACGATCTCGCCACCCGCTTAATCAGATCTCTGGTGTGAACAAGCGGCTAATCCGCAGCCACTCAAATAGCAGGGACAGAGCAATTGAACAATAAACAATGGCTACTGAAAAACAGAGAGTAGCAAAGGCCCCTGGAGGGGAACTCGGCTAATCTCCCACAAAAGTGCAGACAAAAAATGGAAATAGCAAACACAATAGAAACAAGCAGCAAATAGCTTATCTGAAAGCAGCAGTCAAAGGCAAGACACCACTGACTTCCAAATTAACCAGGAAACAACAATTGATCACCGGCGAGGATCATGGAAGGCAGCTCACTTATATCAGTGCAGTCCGTCTCTCCTGATTGCCAATCCTCGCTTCCAGGTGCGGAAGCCTTGTCATTCAATACAGCTTCAATACCGTCAGCAATCACCAGAGGGAGCCTCGGCTCAGAAGTCGTCTCCAGAATGTTCACAACAGTACCCTCCCTTGAGGAGGGTCACCGAACCGTCACCTGCACCACCAGGCCGATAAGGATGAGCTCGGTGATAGGCATGAACCAGTCTCTCCGCATGAGTGTCAGAAGCAAACACCCAAGGATTGTCCTCCTGAACATAACCATTCCACTTAAACAAGTACTGGAGTCTCCGTCTAGCCAAACGAGAATCCAATATCTTCTCCACTTCATTCTCCAGATTGCACTCAAACAAAACAGGCTCAGGAGGCGCAGCCATAGGAACCACTGGCTCGACAAACCTTTTCAATAAAGATTTGTGGAAGACGTTATGAATTTTAAATGTCCCTGGAAGAGCCAAACGAAAAGAAACTGGATTAAGGACTTCCAAGGTCCTATAAGGTCCAATGAACCTTGGCTTAAACTTTGGAGACGCAACCTTCATAGGGATATTCTTTGAGGACAACCAAACCAAGTCATCCACTTTAAACTGAGGACCATCAGTCCTATGCCGGTTGGCAAACCGCTGGGCCCCTCTGCTGAGAGAGAGAGACAATTTATCCACTACTTGATCCCAAATCTGCTGCATTCTCTCCACCAAAGAGTTAACACCTGGACAGACAGAAGCCTTCACCTGCCCCATAGAAAACCGAGGATGAAACCCGAAATTGCAGAAGAAAGGAGACATCCAGGTGGCAGAACTAGCCCTATTATTCATAGCAAATTCAGCCAAAGGCAAAAAAGAGACCCAGCAATCCTTATCAGCAGACACAAAACATCTCAAATAAGACTCCATGGTCTGGTTTGTTCTCTACGTCTGCCCATTAGTCTGTGGGTGAAACACAGAAGAGAAAGACAGCTGAACTCCCAGTTTAGAACAAAATGTCTTCCAAAATCTGGAAACAAATTTGACTCCTCTGTCAGACACAATGTTTTCTGGAATGCCGTGCAACCGAACCACCTGCTGAAAAAACAAGGGCACCAAACTCGGAAGAGGATGGCAACTTCGGCAGTGGCACAAGATGGATCATCTTGGAAAACCTATCACAGATCACCCAGATAATGGTCATTCTCTGAGAGACAGGGAGGTCGGAAATAAAATCCATAGAGATATGGGTCCATGGCCTCTTGGGCACAGGCAATGGCATTAACAATCCACTAGAGCGAGAGCAAGGTTTGTAAACAAGAACAAGTCCCACAGGACTGCACAAAGTTCCTGACGTCACGAGATAAAGTAGGCCACCAAAAGGACCGACTCACCAAATCTCTAGTACCAAAAATACCGGATGACCAGCCAACGCAGAGCATTGAACTTCAGACATAACTTTTTCTCTCCATTGGTCTGGAACATACAATTTCCCCGCAGGGCAACGTTCAGGTTTATCCCCCTGAAATTGCTCCAGGGCCAGTCTCAAATCGGGTGAGATAGCGGAAAGAACGACACCCTCCTTCTGAATGGCTGTAGGCTCAGTCACATCAATAGAATCCGCAAGGAAACTCCTAGAGAGGGCATCCGCCTTAACATTCTTAGTACCCGGGAGGAAGGAGACCACAAAGTTATAACATGTGAAAAACAAGGCCCACCTGGCCTGTCTGGGATTCAGTCGCTTGGCTGATTCAAGATAGATCAAGTTTTTGTATTCAGTAAGGACCTCAACTTGATGTTTGGCTCTCTCCAACCAATGTCTCCACTCTTCGAACGCCCACTTCATAGCCAATAATTCCCAATTCCCCACATCATAATTACGTTCAGCTGGGAAAACTTTTGGGAGAAGAAGGCACAGGGGTTAATCTTAGAGGTTACAGGATCCCTTTGGGACAAAACGGCTCCTGCACCAATCTCAGAAGCATCTATCTCCACCTGAAATGGTAGAGAAACGTCAGGTTGCCGTAGAACAGGAGCAGAAGTGAATCTCCGCTTGAGCTCCTGAAACGCAGAAACTGCCTCAGTAGGCTAATTCACCACATCAGAACCCCTTTTTGGTCAAATCAGTCAGTGGTTTCACAAAACCAGAGAAATTACTTATAAATTTACGGTAAAAATTAGCAAAACCCAAAAATCTCTGAAGAGCCTTCAATGAAGTGGGCTGAACCAATCGCAAATGGCCTGAACCTTGACCGGGTCCATTTCAATAGCAGACGGAGACAAAACGAATCCCAAAAACGAATCCTTCTGTACACCAAAGATACATTAAGATCCCTTAACATACAAAGCATTCTCTCTCAAAATCCGGAATACCATCCGAACATATTCCAAATGAAAATCCCAGTCATTGGAAAATATCAAAATATCGTCCAAATAAACGATCAGAAACTTATCCACCAAATCCCGGAAAATATCGTTCATGAAAGACAGGAAGATGGAAGGGGCATTAGTGAGCCCAAAAGGCATCACTAGGTACTCAAAATGCCCCTCCCTCAGGGGTATTAAACGCCGTCTTCCATTCATCTCCGGGCTTGATGCGAATAAGATTATACGCCCCCGTAAGGTCAAGCTTGGTAAACCAACTGGCACCTTTCACTCTGTAAAATAATTCAGATATCAGGGGTAACGGATACTGATATTTAACAGTGATCTTATTAAGGAGACAATAGTCAATACATGGCCTAAATGAACCATCCTTTTTGGCCACAAAGAAAAAGCCGGCGCCCAGGGTGAAGAGGATGATGACCCTTCTCCAAATACTTTTGATATAGGATCGCATAGCATCATGCTCGGGTACAGATAAATTGAAAAGCCGACCATTGGGAAATTTACAACCTGGTAACAACTCACTCGTGCAATCATAACTCCTATGAGGAGGTAATGACGCAGACTTACTCTCATTAAATGCATCAGAAAAATCAGCCAAATAGTCAGGGACATCTTGAGACTGGGAGAGGTAGAAAAAACAGGAGTATCATTACGAACACATTCGCAACCCCAACTGACCACAGAAACAGACTTCCAATCCAAAACAGGATTAAGCATCTGCAACCAAGGAAAACCCAGTAAATGATGTCATGTAAATTACGTAACACCAAAAATGTACAATTCTCTTAGTTGTTGGTCCGTGGTCCGGGTCAACCCGCATTATCACCTTTGTTGAAAACTGGGGTTTATTCTCCACCAAAGGGGTAGAATCAAAACCCAGCAAAGGAATAGACCTCCGCAGGGTACCATGGGAAAATCACAACATTTGGCAAAATCAAAATCCATCAGGTTTAGCGCTACTCCTGAATTAACAAAAGCCTGAGCCGAAAATGTGGACATGGAGCAAATCAAGGTAATAGACAAAAGAAATTTAGTCTGAAAATTACAAAAAACAACCGAGCGCTCAAAACGTCTTCCTCACTTAGGGCAGATAGAAATAATATGAGAAGCGTCCCCAGAAAAGAAGCACAACTTATTATGCTTTCGAATCTCTCGACGCTGAGCCCCAGAAACCACTCCATCACACTACATAAGCTCAGAAGTTTGCTCACAAGGCATCACCACCTCTCATATTTCTATGCTCACATAAATATCTATCAATTTGAATAGCCAATGACATAGAGTCATTGAGACCAGAGGGAACAGGAAATCCCACCATAACGTCCTTTACGGTTTCTGCCAGACCCTTCCGAAAAAGAGCTGCCAGGACATCATCATTCCATTTAGTAAGGACTGCCCACTTTCGGAATTTCTGACAATATAGCTCTGCGGCTTCCTGACCCTGATTCAATGCCAACGAGGTTTTCTCAGCTTGATCAGTAACATTAGGTTCATCGTACAACAACCCCAGAGCCTGAAAAAACACATCACCATCAGTCAAAACAGGATCCCCAGGTGTCAGGGAAAAAGCCCCAGTCCTGAGGGTCGCCGCGCAACAAGGAGATGACAATTTGAACCTGCTGTGCTGCTTTCCCCGAGGACTTAGGTTTCAGAGAAAAAAACAGCTTACAGTTATTTTTAAAATTCAAAAATTTAGACCAATCCCCAAAAATAAATCCGGAGTAGGGATCTTAGGTTCTACAGCAGGCAAACGAGTGAGATAGCTAGCAATACTCCGAACGTCAGCAGCAAGCTGCTCCACACGATCGGACAAGTGCTTGATTTCCATTGCAAAAAAAATACTCCTCCTACAGCCCTCAGAGATAAAGAGGAAAAAATACACACACACAAAAAAATTCTGACTACTCTTTTTTATTTTTTACTATTTTTTTCCTTCTTTGAGTACCATAGAATTTACAGTATGGCCGGTGATTCTGTAATGATTTGGTAGCTGGGGGGACAGGAGCAAAAAAACAGCCAAGGCAGACGAACTCCCAGAGAGGTTGGGCACCAATGGGTTGCAGATCCCTAAACTAACCGCACAACTAGAAGCCGTCGTGCGACATACCTATGGTGACCTAGATGCCTCGGCACAGCCGGAGAACTGGCTACACCTAAAGATAGAAACAGGAAAGCTAACTGTCCTGGAGTAGAGCCCCAAAGGAATAGGTAGCCCCCACACATATAATGGCGGTTAGACAAGACGAAATTCTAACGCAGTCAGATAAAAGATTGAGGAAACGCTGGGCCAAACACTGCCTAGATAGGACAGGACAGAAAACTATCTGCAACCCAGCAAAACCCTAGAAAAACTTCCAACACTTCTGATTTCAAAAATGCTGAGATCACACAATCTCGCCACCCCGCTAAATCAGATCTCTGGTGTGATCAAGCGGCTAACCCACAGCCACTCAAATAGCAGGGAAACAGCAATTGAACAATAAACAGTGGCTACTAGGGTTGAGCATTCCGATACCGAAACCCAGTTCCGATACCTGAAATCCAATGTAAGTCTATGGAACAAAATATCGGAAGTATTTACTTCCGATATTTTGTTCCCATAGACTTACATTGGATTTCAGGTATCGGAAAATATCGGAGTGCTCAACCCTAGTGGCTACTCAAAAACAGAGAGCAGCACAGGCCCCTGGAGGGGAATCCGGCTAACCTCCCACAAAAGTGCAGACAAAAATGGAAAAAGCAAACACGATAGAAACAAGCAGCAAATAACTTATCTGAAAGTAGCAGACGAAGGCAAGACACCAGCTGACTTCCAAATGAACCAGTAAACAACAATTGATCACAGCGAGGATCATGGAAGGCAGCTCACTTATATCAGCCCAGTCCGTCTCTCCTGATTGCCAGTCCTCGCTTCCAGGTGCGGAAGCCTTGTCATTCAATACAGCTTCAATACCATCAGCAACCACCAGAGGGAGCCTCCGCTCAAAAGTCGTGTCCAGAACGTTCACAACAGGTATAGAGCTGTATGCTCCTCACACACTACCGTGTACCTGCTGGTATCATGGACAAACACATGCTGACTATCTGGTGTGACTCAGGAAATATATATGGAGATTGAAATTTTCCCCTACACTATATACACCTGGTATCTTCTGATACAGTACCTTTTTTCTGCCTTTTGTATTACGATTAAATACATACTGAGAGAGCTTCTGTCTCAGGCTCCGGGAATATATGCGGAGATTTACAATTTTCCCCAATACCATATACACCTGGAATCTTCAGATACAGTACCCTTTTTCTGCTATCTATATTGTGGTTTAATCCATACTGAGCCTGAGAGCGTCTGTCTGTGACTCCGGAAATATATACGGAGATTTACAATTTTCCCCTATACTATATACACCTGGTATGTTGAGATACAGTATACATTTTAAGCTTTTTATATTCTGGACTAATCCATACTAAGCCTGTGAGCGTCTGTGTGTGACTCTGGAAATATATACGGAGATCGAAATTTTCCCGTATACTATATACACCTGGTATCTTGTGATACAGTACCCTTTTACTGCTTTTTTATTGTGGTCTAATCCATACTGAGCCTGTGAGCGTCTGTGTGTGACTCCGATAATATATACGGAGATTTACAATTTTCCCCTATACTATATACACCTGGTATATTCAGATACAGTACCCTTTTTCTTCTTTTTGTTCTGATTTCACCATACTGAGCCTGAGAGAGTCTGTCTGTGACTCCGGAAATATATACGGAGATTTACAATTTTACACTATACTATATACACCTGATATCTTGTGAAACAGTACCATTTTTCTGCTTTTTATATTGTGTTCTTATCCATACTGAGCCTGTAAACATCTGTGTGTGACTCCGGAAATATATACAGAGATTTACAATTTTCCCCAAACCACATACAACTGGGATTTTGTGATACAGTACCCTTTTTTCTGCTTTTTATATTGTGGTCTAATCCATACTGAGCCTGTGAGTGTCTGTGTGTGACTCCGGAAATACATATGGAGATTTACAATTTTCCACTATACTATATACACCTGGTATCTTGTGATACAGTTCATTTTTCTGCTTTTTATTTTGTGGTCTAATCCATACTGAGCCTGTGAGCATCTGTGTGTGACTCCGGAAATATATATGGAGATTTACAATTTTCCCCTATACTATTTACACCTGGCATCTTGTGATACAGTACCTTTTTTCTGCTTTTTATATTCTGGTCTAATCCATACTGAGCCTGTGAGCGTCTGTGTGTGACTCCGGAAATATATACGGAGATTTACAGTTTTCCCTATACTATATACACCTGGTATCTTCAGATACAGTACCCTTTTTCCTCTTTTTGTTCTGGTCTAATCCATACTGAGCCTGATTGAGTCTGTCTGTGACTCCGGAAATATATACGGAGATTTACAATTTTCCCTATACTATATACACTGGTATGTTCAGATACAGTATACATTTTCTGCTTTTTATATTGTGGTCTTATCCATACTGATCCTGTAAACATCTGTGTGTGACTCCGGAAATATATACGGAGTTTTACATTTTTCCCCAAACCATATACAACTGGTATTTTGTGATACAGTACCCTTTTTCTGCTTTTTATTTTGTGGTCTAATCCATACTGAGCCTGTGAGCATCTGTGTGTGACTCGGAAATACATATGGAGATTTACAATTTTCCACTATACTATATACACCTGGTATCTTGTGATACAGTTCCTTTCTCTGCTTTTTATTTTGTGGTCTAATCCATACTGAGCCTGTGAGCATCTGTGTGTGACTCGGAAATATATCGGAGATTACAATTTTCCCTATACTATATACACTGGATTCAGAAAGTACCCTTCTGCTTTTGATATCTGGTCTAATCTTACTGGCCGAGAGTGCTGCTGGACTCGGAAATATATACGAGATAACAATTCCCTATACTATATACAACGTACTGTGAACATAACCTTTTCTCTTTATATTGGTTTAATCCACACTGAGCTGTGAGCATCTGTGTTACTCCGATATTATACGAGATTACAATTTCCTATATATATCACCTGGTATTTCAGATACATACCATTTTCTTCTTTTTGTTCTGGTAGTCATATGAGCTGAGAGAGCTGTCTGTATCTCCGGAATCTATACGGAGATTTACAATTTTACCCTACTCTATCACCTGATATCTGTGAAACAGTACCCTTTTCATGCTTTTTATATTGTGGTCTTATCCATATGAGCCTGTAAACATCTGTGGTGATCCGGAATTACATACGAAGATTACAAGTTTTCCCCAAACACATACACGTTTTTGTGTACAGTACCCTTTCTGTATATTGGTCAATCCATACTGACATGTGAGTGTTGTGTGTGACTCAGGAAATATATATGGAGATTTACATTTTCCACTATCTATATATACCTGGTATCTTGTAATACAGTCTTTTTTCTGCTTTTTATTTGTGATTAATCATACTGAGCTGTGAGCTCTGTGTTGACTCCGGAAATTATATGGGATTTACAATTTTCCCCTATACTATATACACCTGGCATCTTGTGATACAGTACCTTTTTTCTGCTTTTATATTCTGGTTAATCCATACTGAGCCTGTGAGCTCTGTGTGTGACTCCGGAAATATATACAGAGATTTACAATTTTCCCCTATACTATATACACCTGGTATCTTAGATAAAGTACCATTTTTCTGCTTTTGATATACTGGTCTAATCCTATACTGAGACTGAGAGTGTCTGTCTGTGACTCCGGAAATATATACGGAGATTTACAATTTTCCCCTATACTATATACACCTGGTATGTTCAGATACAGTATACATTTTATGCTTTTTATATTCTGGTCTAATCCATACTAGCCTGTGAGCGTCTGTGTGTGACTCGGAAATATATACGGAGATTTACAATTTTCCCCAAACATATAAACTGGTATTTTGTATACAGTACCCTTTTTCTGCTTTTTATATTGTGGTCTAATCCATACTGAGCCTGTGAGCGTCTGTGTGTGACTCCGATAATATATACAGAGATTTACAGTTTTCCCCTATACTACATACACCTGGTATCTTCAGATACAGTACCCTTTTTCTTCTTTTTGTTCTGGTCTAATCCATACTGAGACTGAGAGAGTCTGTCTGTGGCTCCGGAAATATATACGGAGATTTACAATTTTACCCTGTACTATATACACCTGGTATCTTGTGAAACAGTACCATTTTTCTGCTTTTTATATTGTGGTCTTATCCATACTGAGCCTGTTAGCATCTGTGTGTGACTCCGGAAATATATACGGAGATTTACAATTTTCCCCAAACCATATACAACTGGTATTTTGTGATACAGTACCCTTTTTCTGCTTTTTATATTGTGGTCTAATCCATACTGAGCCTGTGATCGTCTGTGTGTGACTCCGGAAATATATATGGAGATTTACAATTTTCCCCTATACTATATACACCTGGCATCTTGTGATACAGTACCTTTTTTCTGCTTTTTATATTCTGGTCTAATCCATACTGAGCCTGTGAGCGTCTGTGTGTGACTCCGGAAATATAAACAGAGATTTACAATTTTCCCCTATACTATATACACCTGGTATCTTCAGATAAAGTACCCTTTTTCTGCTTTTGATATTCTGGTCTAATCTATACTGAGCCTGAGAGTGTCTGTCTGTGACTCCGGAAATATATACTGAGATTTACAATTTTCCCCTATAATATATACACCTGGTATGTTGAGATACAGTATACATTTTAAGTTTTTTATATTCTGGACTAATCCATACTAAGCCTGTGAGTGATATGGGTCTGAGGAACACACCAAATATATAATGTAGAAAGGTGCGTTCGCAGCCCGGGGTCCACCGTGCAAGCGGAGCCTGCTGCTAGTAAAAATGGCGCGAGAAGCAAACTCTGTTATCCCGCAGAGTCGCCAACATAAACGCCGTAATGCGCTGTGGCAATGAGTGCAAACTCTGTTACTCCACAGAGCCGCTAGAAGGAGAGCCGCAGCGCTATATGGCGATGTGTGCGCACTCACTAGACACAACTGAGTGGCAAAGAAAACACGCTAGGGCGCTGACTAGCGTTGAAAGCGAACCCTGTTACGTCACAGGGCCGCTGAGAAAAAGCACTGTGTCCTGTAAGGCTCTCAGGTACACAGTTAAGTGCTAAGCGTACATAAAGCGTGATCATGTGCTAATGTCCTCGCGGGAGTCACCCGCAATCTATGGCGTCTGAACGCCAGACCCTGAATACGGCAATCAAAACTCCTCACCGGTTATGCCGGTAATCTAGGGCATCTAGGACACCGACCCTGACCAGCTACCATACCAAACTCCTCACCGATTAAGTCGGTATTCTAGTGGCTTATTTCAGCCGGGTCCCTATCCACACATACACATGACCACACTGGCGCATAGCATACAATGGTTGATATTAGCGCATGGCGGCCCAGCCATGCTACCCTTTTATAGCAACAGCTACAGGACCTTCCAGGAACAAGGACCAATGAGAAACTGTTACAAACACATGTAGCTACATGACCTTCCTGGCGGACCAATAGGAGCCGCTGCAGCACCTGAACATGTGACCCCTGATCTCCAATGAGAGATCTCACTCTGGGCATGCTCAGAAGGGAAAACGCAGGACTTTGTCCCAAAGACATCTGCTCCAGCACTGGCTATAATAGCAGATCCAGGAAAGGCAGCAGCAAGTCACTGCACAGTAGTGGAGTGGGCAAGACGCTTGGACCGACGTCTCTGCTGAGCAGGCTCCACTGCGGCCGGAGATGAATGGGAGACCGCAGCGGGACGGGTTCGAGACTCCCCTTGTGCAGCAGCCGGAAATCGAACCCTAACATTACACCCCTCCTAGGGCACCCCCTTCTTTGGGCCTCGCTGCGCTCAAAGGCTGCGGAGCGTGAACATGCTCGGCAGGCTCCCAGGATCTATCCTCAGGCCCATAACCCCTCCAATCCACCAAATAAAATTTTTTGCCTCGTACCACCTTGCACCCAACAATGGCGTTCACCTCATGATCGTCGGTAGATGAACCCGACGTCCCGGCAGATGACTCGGAAAACCGGGAAATGGCCACGGGTTTCAAGAGGGACACGTGAAAGGTGTCAGTGATACCAAGGCGAGGTGGAAGGGCTAGGTGGTAAACCACCGGGTTCACCTGCTCAAGAACTTTAAAGGGGCCCAAAAAGCGAGGTGCCAACTTGGTGGACTCTACCCGCAGCCTGATGTTTCGGGCAGAAAGCCACACTAGGTCACCCGGAGCAAATGTAGGAGCGGGGCGCCGATGGGCATCGGCCGAAGACCTCATCCTCTCTTTGGAGGCCTGAATGGCATCCTGAGTGCGGTCCCAAATGTCCCGTGCCTCCACAGCCCAGTCTGCCACCCTGGAATCGGCGGAAGACACGGGCATAGGCACTGGTACCCGCGGTTGCTGACCGTAGTTCAAGAGGAATGGGGTCTGTCCGGTGGAGTCAGCCACAGCATTATTTAGAGCGAACTCAGCCCACGGTAGCAAGGATGCCCAGTCATCCTGCCTGGCAGAGACAAAATGTCGCAAGTATGTGACCAAGGTCTGGTTGGCCCTCTCTACCAACCCATTCGTCTCAGGATGGTATGCAGAGGAGAGATTCAACTCAATGCTGAGTAGACGACACAGCTCTCTCCAGAACCGAGACGCAAACTGGGGACCTCGATCACTGACAATTTTGTCTGGCATACCGTGTAGGCGGAAAATATGCCTAATGAATAATGCTGCCAAGGCCCGTGCAGACGGTAACCGTGGTAACGGCACTAAGTGCACCATTTTGGAGAAGTGGTCGGTTATCACCCAGATGATGGTGCAGCCCCGAGAAACAAAATCCATCCCGACCATCTCCCAAGGCCTGTCTGCCACCGGTAAAGGAAAAAGTAACCCAGCTGGCCGTTGTCGAGGGGACTTATTCTTGGCGCAGGAGACGCACGCCTGAACGTATTCCCTGATGTCATGGGCCATCTGCGGCCACCAATATGTCCTCGCCAGCAACTCAGAAGTCCTTTTGGTCCCAAAATGTCCACCCACCCTGGACGAATGTGCCCAAGAGAGTACTTCCGGTCGCAAATTGGTGGGCACAAAAGTCTTGCCCGAAGGCACAGACTCAAGCGAAACCGGAGCCATCGTTCTTAGGCTTTCTGTGGGGACAATCAGCCGAGGCTCCTCCTCCACCTCCTCAGAGGACACCACGGAGCGGGATAGAGCATCTGCGCGAATGTTCTTCTCACCGGAGAGGAAATGGAGGGTGAAATGGAACCGGGAGAAAAACAAGGACCATTCTTGTTGTCGGTGAACACTTGGAAGGGGAAGCGAGCCCCCTCCAGAAGATGTCGCCACTCGGAGAAGGCCAACTTCATAGCCAGTAACTCCCTGTCCCCGATGGAATAATTCCTCTCTGCTGGTGTAAAGGTTTTGGAAAATAAGAAGCAGGGATGCTTCCGACCCTGGGCATCCTTTTGAAAAAGGACTGCTCCAGCACCAACAGAAGAGGCATCCACCTCTAAGATAAACGGTTTATCGACATCGGGGCGATGTAAGATGGGAGCACTGGCGAAATGCGACTTGATGGAGGAGAACGCCTTGGTGACCTCCTCTGACAACAACTTGGAATTAGCTCCCTTCTTGGTGAGGGCTACCAAGGGAGCTACCAAATTGGAGAAGTGGGAAATGAATTGGCGATAGTAGTTAATGAACCCCATAAAGCGCTGCACCGCCTTAAGGGAGTGGGTTTCTTGCCAATCCATCACAGCCTGTAGTTTAGTAGGATCCATAGCCAATCCCTGGGTGGAGATGATATAGCCCAGAAAAGGTAGAGACTCCTGCTCAAACATGCACTTCTCCAACTTCGCATATAGGGAATTTGCTCGCAAGAGGTCGAAGACCTTGCAGACATCTCTCCGGTGGGAGACCATATCTGGAGAAAAGATGAGAATGTCATCCAGATAGACTACCACCGAGGTGGTCAACATATCCCGGAAGATGTCGTTCACAAAGTCTTGGAAGACAGCTGGAGCATTACAAAGCCCAAAGGGCATTACCAGATATTCATAATGCCCATCCCTGGTGTTAAATGCCGTCTTCCACTCGTCCCCCTCACGGATGCGAATCAGGTTATATGCACCCCGCAGGTCTAGCTTAGTAAATACCCTTGCTCCCCGAAGCCTGTCAAAAAGCTCAGAGATTAGCGGCAAAGGATACTTATTTTTCACGGTGATAGCATTGAGACCCCTATAATCAATGCACGGACGTAGTTCTCCGTTCTTCTTCTGCACAAAGAAGAACCCCGCACCCGCTGGTGACACTGACTTCCTAATGAATCCCCTTGCCAAGATCTCCTGAATATATTGGGACATGGCCTCTGTCTCAGGAAGAGAGAGGGGATAGACCCTTCCTCTAGGAGGCTCAGCTCCAGGCAAGAGGTCGATAGGGCAGTCATAGGGGCGATGAGGCGGAAGAGTCTCCACAGCCTTCTTTGAGAAAACGTCGGCATAAGACCAATAGACCTTGGGAAGAGGAGAGAGGTCTATGGGTATCTCAGTGGTGTTGACCTGCACGCTGTCCCTAATGCATCTGCCTTTACATAAATAATGCATCTGCCTTTACATAAATTACCCCAACCCAGAATTCTCCCTGAAGCCCACTCAATATGGGGAGAGTGGTGGCGGAGCCAGGGTAATCCCAACAAAACCTCATCTATACCCTCAGGGAGGATAAAAAATGATATATTCTCCTGATGGGAAGAAGACATAGACAAGGTGAGTGGAACAGACTGATGGGTGATTTGTGAGGGCAGAATTGCTCCGTTCAACACCCGAACCGATACTGGTTCAGCCAGCAACACCAAAGGCATGGTATGGCGAGAAGCAAAGCAGGATGACATAAAATTTCCCTCTGCCCCAGAATCCACACACAGCTTGATGGGTAGGGTGGTAGAACCATGGGTAATTATCCCCTTGAGGAGCACTTTAGGGGCAAAACTCATGGCGTCCAGTGACCCTGTTCCTACGGTTACTGGGCGCGACCGCTTATTCAACCGCTGTGGACATCGGTTGGCAAAATGTCCCTGCTGCTGGCAAATATAACAAATCGGGGATGGACGAGTGACCCGAGATTTAGATCCTGCAGGAGCAACCTCCTGAAGGTCGGGCGCCTGAACAGGCGACTCCAGAGGGTTGGTGAAGGCAGGAGCCAACTGGACCCTCTGCCTACACTGGACACGTTCCAGCCTCCGCTCGTGGAAACGGAGGTCGACGCGGGTGGAAATAGCGATAAGCTTCTCCAGTGTGGCAGGAATCTCCCTGGTAGCCAAGGCGTCTTTCACATGACCCGCCAGTCCTCTCCAGAACACGGGAATGAGGACTTTATCTGGCCACTCTAATTCCGAGGCCAGAGTCCGAAATTGGACAGCAAAATGGCTGACCAAAGCCGAACCCTGGGTACTTGCCAGCAGTTTGAGCGCCGCATCGTGGGTGACCTGAGGTCCTAGAAAAACCTTTTTCAGAGCCTCCAGAAAACGAGAAGCGCTCTGCAACACACGGTCGTCGCGCTCCCACAGCGGCGTTGCCCACTCCAACGCTCTGCCCGACAGAAGAGCTATCACAAAGCCCACTTGTGCCCGATCCGTGGGGAAACGTGCAGCCAGAAGCTCGAGGTGTATGGAGCACTGACTTACGAATCCCCGACATTGCTTGCTGTCACCAGCAAACTTGTCTGGAAGCGGGAGGTGGGACAATGTAGGGACAGAGGTGGCAGAGGACAAACTGGCTGCAGCTACACTAGCAGCCTGAACAGCGACTGCGGTAACATCCACAGCTGAGGTTGTGCGCTCAAGAGCCGCCAACCTACCCTCCAGCTGCTGGATGTACAGCTGTAATCGCTGTTCATCCGCCATTTTACTAGCCAGACCCTGGCGCTAATATTATGATATGGGTCTGCGGAACACACCAAATATATAATGTAGAAAGGTGCGTTCGCAGCCCGGGGTCCACCGTGCAAGCGGAGCCTGCTGCTAGTAAAAATGGCGCGAGAAGCAAACTCTGTTATCCCGCAGAGTCGCCAACATAAATGCCGTAATGCGCTGTGGCAATGAGTGCAAACTCTGTTACTCCACAGAGCCGCTAGAAGGAGAGCCGCAGCGCTATATGGCGATGTGTGCGCACTCACTAGACACAACTGAGTGGCAAAGAAAACACGCTAGGGCGCTGACTAGCGTTGAAAGCGAACCCTGTTACGTCACAGGGCCGCTGAGAAAAAGCACTGTGTCCTGTAAGGCTCTCAGGTATACAGTTAAGTGCTAAGCGTACATAAAGCGTGATCATGTGCTAATGTCCTCGTGGGAGTCACCCGCAATCTATGGCGTCTGAACGCCAGACCCTGAATACGGCAATCAAAACTCCTCACCGGTTATGCGGTAATCTAGGGCATCTAGGACACCGACCCTGACCAGCTACCATACCAAACTCCTCACCGATTAAGTCGGTATTCTAGTGGCTTATTTCAGCCGGGTCCCTATCCACACATACACATGACCACACTGGCGCATAGCATACAATGGTTGATATTAGCGCATGGCGGCCCAGCCATGCTACCCTTTTATAGCAACAGCTACAGGACCTTCCAGGAACAAGGACCAATGAGAAACTGTTACAAACACATGTAGCTACATGACCTTCCTGGCGGACCAATAGGAGCCGCTGCAGCACCTGAACATGTGACCCCTGATCTCCAATGAGAGATCTCACTCTGGGCATGCTCAGAAGGGAAAACGCAGGACTTTGTCCCAAAGACGTCTGCTCCAGCACTGGCTATAATAGCAGATCCAGGAAAGGCAGCAGCAAGTCACTGCACAGTAGTGGAGTGGGCAAGACGCTTGGACCGACGTCTCTGCTGAGCAGGCTCCACTGCGGCCGGAGATGAATAGGAGACCGCAGCGGGACGTGTTCGAGACTCCCCTTGTGCAGCAGCGGGAAATCGAACCCTAACAGTGAGTGTCTGTGTGTGACTCTAGAAATATATACGGAGATCGAAATTTTCCCGTATACTATATACACCTGGTATCTTGTGATACAGTACCCTTTTTCTGCTTTTTATATTGTGGTCTAATCCATACTGAGCTTGTGAGCGTCTGTGTGTGACTCCGATAATATATACGGAGATTTACAATTTTCCCCAAACCACATACAACTGTTTTTTTGTGATACAGTACCCTTTTTCTGCTTTTTATATTGTGGTCTAATCTATACTGAGCCTGTGAGTGTCTGTGTGAGACTCCGGAAATACATATGGAGATTTACAATTTTCCACTATACTATATACACCTGATATCTTGTGATACAGTTCCTTTTTCTGCTTTTTATTTTGTGGTCTAATCCATACTGAGCCTGTTAGCATCTGTGTCTGACTCCGGAAATATATATGGAGATTTACAATTTTCCCCTATACTATATACACCTGGCATCTTGTGATACAGTACCCTTTTTCTGCTTTTTATATTCTGGTCTAATCCATACTGAGCCTGTGAGCGTCTGTATGTGACTCTGGAAATATATACGGAGATTTACAATTTTCCCCTATACTATATACACCTGGTATTTTCAGATAAAGTACCCTTTTTCTGCTTTTGATATTCTGGTCTAATCTATACTGAGCCTGAAAGTGTCTGTCTGTGACTCCGGAAATATATACGGAGATTTACAATTTTCCCCTATGCTATATACACCTGGTATATTCAGATACAGTATACATTTTAAGCTTTTTATATTCTGGTCTAATCCATACTAAGCCTGTGAGCGTCTGTGTGTGACTCTGGAAATGTATACGGAGATCAAAATTTTCCCGGATACTATATACACCTGGTATCTTGTGATACAGTACCCTTTTTCTGCTTTTTATATTGTGGTCTAATCCATACAGAGCCTGTGATCGTCTGTGTGTGACTTCGGAAAAATATATGGAGATTTTCAATTTTCCACTATACTATATACAACTGGTATCTTGTGATACAGTACCCTTTTTCTGCTTTTTATATTGTGGTCTAATCCACACTGAGCCTGTGAGCGTCTGTGTGTGACTCCGGAAATATATATGGAGATTTACAATTTTCCCCTATACTATATACACCTGGTATCTTGTGATACAGTACCCTTTTTCTGCTTTTTATATTGTGGTCTAATCCATACAGAGCCTGTGAGCGTCTGTGTGTAACTCTGATAATATATACGGAGGTTTACAATTTTCCCCTATACTATATACACCTGGAATCTACAGATACAGTACCCTTTTTCTTCTTTTTGTATTCTGGTCTAATCCATACTGAGCCTGTGAGCATCTGTGTGTGACTTCGATAATATATACTGAGATTTACAATTTTCCCCTATACTATATACACCTGGTATCTTCAGATACAGTACCCTTTTTCTGCTTTTGATATTCTGGTCTAATCTATACAGAGCCTGAGAGCGTCTGTCTGTGACTCCGTAAATATATACGAAGATTTACAATTTTCCCCTGTACTATATACAACTGTTATCTTGTGATACCGTACCCTTTGTCTGCTTTTTATATTGTGGTCTAATCCATACTGAGCCTGTGAGCGTCTGTGTGTGACTCCGATAATATATGATGAGATTTACAATTTTCCCCTATACTATATACACCTGGAATCTTCAGACACAGTTCCCTTTTTCTTCTTTTTGAATTCTGATCTAATCCATACTGAGCCTGAGAGAGTCAGTCTGTGACTCTGGAAATATATACAGAGATTTAGAATTTTACCCTACAATATAAACACCTGGTATCTTGTGATACAGCTCCCTTTTTCTGCTTTTTATATTGTGTTCTTATCCATACTGAGCCTGTAAGCATCTGTGTGTGACTCTGGAAATATATACGGAGATTTACAATTTTCACCAAACCATATACACCTGGTATTTTGTGATACAGTACCCTTTTTCTTCTTTTTGTAATCTGGTCTAATCCATACTGAGCCTGAGAGGGTCTGTCTGTGACGCCAGAAATATATTCGGAGATTTACAATTTTTCCCTATACTATATATACCTGGTATCTTGTGAAACAGTTCCCTTTTTCTGCTTTTTATATTGTGGTCTTATCCATACTGAGCCTGTAAGCATCTGTGTGTGACTCCGGAAATATATACGGAGATTTACAATTTTCCCCAAACCATATACACCTGGTATTTTGTGATACAGAACCCTTTTTCTGCTTTTTATATGGTGGTCTGATCCATACTGAGCCTGTGAACATCTGTGTGTGACTACGGAAATATATATGGAGATTTACAATTTTCCACTAAACTATAAACACCTGGTATGTTGTGATATAGTACCTTTTCTGCTTTTTATTTTGTGGTCTAATGCATACTGAGCCTGTGAGCATCTTTGTTTGACTCCGGAAATATATACGGAGATTTACAATTTTCCCCTATACTATATACACCTGGCATCTTGTGATACAGTACCCTTTTTCTGCTTTTTATATTCTGGTCTAATCCATACTGAGCCTATGAGAATCTGTGTGTGACTCCAGAAATATATACAGAGATTTACAATTTTCCCTATACTATATACACCTGGTATCTTGTGATACAGTACCCTTTTTCTGCTTTTTATTTTGTGGTCTAATCCATACTGAGCCTGTGAGCGTCTGTGTGTGACTCCGGAATTATATACAGAGATTTTGAATTTTCCCCTATACTATATACACCTGGTATCTTGTGATACAGTACCTCTTTTCTACTTTTTATATTCTGGTCTAATCCATACTGAGCCTATGAGCATCTGTGTGGGACTCCGGAAAGATATACTGAGATTTAAAATTCCCCCTACACTGTATACAGCTGTACGCTTCTGATACAGTACCATATATCTGCTGGTATTTTTGGTACATTTCCCAAACATGAGGAAGTATGGTGGAAGAGGCCGCGGACGTGGGTGAGGGGGGCAAGCTGGTACTGATTGGGGTGGAGGTGCATCTGCTGGTATTGCCAAAAGCACAATAGCACCTAAGGCAGGAGGTGTTTGAGCCTGCGTCATTGTCTGGCTCCAGAAGGCCTGGAAGGCTCCCTTTTCTGGGAGTAGGTAAACCGCTTTTAAAGCCGGAGCATCAGGAACATGTTTTGGCATACATTGCCGAAACAGCCTCCAGCCCTATCGCCTCCTCTTCTGAAGTTTCAAAAAATGCAAGCACTGAGTCATCAGTGCAGGCTCCTGGTCAGGAGCAACACCTTTCCTTTATTCCTTCACCCCAACTAAAAGTGAAGGATGCGGCAGGTCACACTTCAGATTACTCCATGGAGTTCTTTTCACATACCATGCCTGGGTTATCAAGTCAAATCCTGAAGTCCCCAGTACAAGATGAATCTGACATGGAGTGCACTGATGCACAGCCACTGCTTTTTGATTCTGCTGGTACATTCACCCAGAGCACTACATTGCCCTCGCAGTCTACTGCGCCAGAATCTGACCCTGATGAAACTCAGGTGCCCCTTCCCGCATACTATACCACCTCACACGATGACACAGAGGAAGATGCAGATGAAATTGAAGAGGAGGTGATGGATGACCCAGTTGTTGACCCGGAGTGGCATCCATTGGGGGAATAGGGTGCCCCTGGCAATAGCTCACAAGAGGAGGATCCTCAGAAGGCATCGGCATCGCAGCTGCAGTTATCTGGCAGGCCCATAGGAGTCCAAAAACGTGTTAAAAAACAAAAAGTGTTGCAGGACAGCTTGGCCAGACGGTCAAATTAGTAGGAAGAATGCAGTGTGGCACTTTTTTGACCAAAATCTTATTGAAGAGGCAAAGGTTATCTGTAAGAAGTGCGGAAGGACCTTTAGCTGAGGGAAAAATCTCCGAAATTTGACTACCAGTTGCATGCTTAGACATTTAAACACCATGCACTTGCAAGCGTGGACGGACTACAAAACCTCAGGTACCACATGTGCACCTGCTCCGACTGAAGGTAGCCAGCAACGCTCCATCGCTTCCCCCACTGTAAACCCACCGGTTAGCACACCACCAGCAAGAAATGTTGAGATGTCGTCGCAAGGTCAAAGCAGTCAGGGAATCACGATGTTTTTGCAACAAAAGACTGAATCTAGGCCATCACCAACACAACCACCACCATCATCACCATCACCAACCCCATCTCAGTCCGCCATGTCCACCGCTAGTTCACCCATATGCAGCTCTCAAGACCAGCTCACCCTATCAGACACTCTGAGTAGGACAAGAAAGTACTCATCCTCTCATCCGCGTACACTGGTTTTGAACGCCTACATTGCCAAACTGATCTCATTAGAGATGATGCCCTTCCGTTTGGTTGAAAGTGCAGTGTTCCGAGAGCTCATGGCTTATGCTTTTCCCATGCTATGACCTACCCAGTCGGCACTTCTTTTCTAGAAAAGCCATCCCTTCCCTCTACCTGCATGTGAAAGTCCGCATTGTCCATGCACTCAAACAATCAGTGATTGGAAAGGTGCACCTCACAACAGATGCATGGGCCAGTAGGCATGGCCAGGGCTGTTACGTGTCCATCACTGCGCACTGGGTTAATATGGTGAATGCAGTGTCCACAGGGGTCAGCGGTGGTGCTACAGTGCTGCCTAGCCTACGGTAAAGGCAACAGTTGGCTGTAGGCGTTCGAGCCTCTTCCAGAAGCGAAAGCTCGTCGACAGAGCGCAGTCGCACGAGCACTCGATCCGCAGCTGCCAGTGTTGAAAATGAGGTGTCCCACTATCAAACATCTAGTGGGAAGCATCAGCAGGCTGTATTAAAAATTATGTCTTTGGGTGACAACAGACACGCCGCGGAGGTACTGGCAGACTACTTGCAGCGAGAAACTGAGTCATGGCTGGGCAGTCTACATCTTGAGCCAGGCAAGGTAGTCAGGTAAAACTCAGACACAAACCTTGCCTGGCTCACACCTTGAACCTGGTGGTGCAGTACTTCTTCAATAATTATCCTGAGTTAACAACCCTGCTGCATAAGGTGCGAAGACTGTGCTCGCAAATCCGTCGTATGCAGAGGCTGCAGCGATCGCTCCACCTCCCCAAGCACCGCCTAATCATAGACGTTGCAACAAGGTGGAACTCCACCATGCACATGGTTGAGAGGCTGTGCGTACAGATGTAGGCTGTAATGCATTTGTGGGAGGATACACGGGCAGGCAGTTTGAGGGCAGACATGGAGTTGTCGGGTGTGCAGTGGTCAAAGCTGAAAGACCTCTGTAAAGTACTTCAGTGTTTTGAGGAATGCACATGGCTGGTAAGCGCAGACGATGCCATCATAAGCATCCCACTTATGCATCTGCTTATGCAAACTTTGACGCACATTAAGGATCAGGCGTCTGTAGCGGAGGAGGAAGAGGAGGAAACCTTGATGACAGTCAGCCATTGTCTGCTCAGGGAACTATCCTGGACGAGGTGGAGGAAGAAGAGGAAGAGGAGGAGGATGAGGGGATGATTATTTTGGGGAGGAGGATGCTTCTCAGGGGGCAAGAGAAAATGTTGCCTTGCCAAGGTCAGGTACAGGGTTTGTGCGTGACTGGAGGGATGTGGATTTGCCAGAAAGTGCTCCTCCACCCACCACTGGCAGTGCATCATTGACACCTGGAACATTGGCCCACATGTGTGATTATGTCTTGCAGATCCTAAAAATGGAACCCCGCATTGCCAAAAGTATGAAGGATGACGACTGGTTGGCCAGCATCCTCGATCCACGCTATAAAGGCAAATTACAGAACATCATGCCACAGGAGAGCCTAGAGCTAATATTGGCAAACAAACAAGCAGCTCTGGTAAACCGTTTGTTAAGGGGGTTTTACATTTATCGATGCAGCAGCGATCCCGACCACGATACGACACTGTCAAGATCGCTGGTGCATCGCTAAATGGGCGCTAGTGAGCTGCCACACAGGCAGATCTCACAGCGACTTAGCGACGCAGCAGCGGTCGCTACTTACCATACAGAAGCGGCGATCCTGACGTCCTCCCGCCCGCTTCCACGCGACGCTCGTCGGCGCCAGCAGGAAGCCCAGCAGTAAGTGCCCGACGAGAAATGGAGCAGCACATTCTCGCGCGATCAGCGACAAACAGCGGGGGAGCTGGTCGGAGGTAAGTATCACACATAGCGATATCGCTAGCAATATCGCTGCTGCGTCACCAAATCGGTGATGCTTTAGCGATATTGCTGGCGATATCGCTATGTGTAAAAGGCCCTTTAGAGGCATTCCCAGCATGCAGCAGTGGTGCAGGTTCTACCACGAGCCATACTGGGCCAAATGGAAGAGGTGTTCATGGTGCACACAGCCGAAGTGGTGTTGGAGACAGGAGTTTCATGACCATGTTGTGGACTGATTTCTCGAGTACCGCTCACACGACTGTTAATACTGAATCGATTGCAACTGACAGGAGACAGCAGTTGTCAACTATGATTCAAAATTACCTCTCCTCCCCTATCAATGTTCTCCCTCACAGTTCATTCCCCTTTGACAACTGGGCCTGTAAACTGGACACCTGGCCTGAATTCGCACAATATGCCTTACAGGAGCTCGCTTGCCCTGCTGGTAGTGTGCTATCAGAAAGAGTCTTCAGTGCTGCTGGATCAATCCTGACAGAAAGAAGGAGCCGTCTGTCGACTCAAAATGTTGCTGCTCTCACCTTCATTAAAATAAACCATGCCTGGGCTTCAAAAGATTTTGTACCACCTTCCCTGATGACACATAGGTTGCCAGCAAAATGACTCGCTTTGTCCTCCTCTTCCTCCGACTTCTCAAATTCCTCCATTTGCTGCTGCTGAACGTCGAGCCTACACCTCAACATATTCCAGTTTTTGCACCTCCCTAACTGGGCTGTACCCCCCCCAGGCCGGCGTCAGCACCTGGCGCACCCGGGCAAGTGCCGGGGCCTTGAACAGGTGGGGGGCACACTCGTAGTCAGAGACACTGGCGTACTATGAGGAGCCCTGTGCCAGCGCCCATGAGAGTGCACCCCCTGCTTGCTCAGGGCCCCAGCACTTGCAATACCTACCTCTCCCTGCTCCACCGCTGTGACGTCTTCCGCGTTTCCTGACAGTGACATTCAGGTCAGAGAGCGCGATGACGACACGTCTGTGCACCCTCTGCCTGAACAGTCACAGTGCAGAGAGCTGAAAGATGGCTACGCTGAGGAGTCCAGAGTAGAGTAGTGCCCAGCCAGGAGAGGCATTTCATTTTTTTGTGTAAATCAAGTTTATTTAGGTATTTATACACATCAATCATTCATAACAGGAAAAGAAAAGAACATACCTCTTCTACTATCACATGCAAAAAAAAAATTATATAGCAACTATAACTTTTCCTCAGAAAGTCATACATATAAAACAAATGTTGGATGAGCGCCTGAGGTGTTTGCTCATGTGGGCAATTAATATCAGTATTACTTTGTTTATAAATTTTAAAAAAGGTATCTAGACTGAGACTGTAGGACTACAAAAGAAAAGAAGATAGAGAAGAAACAAGGGGGAAAGAAGGGAAAAGAAAAAAATGTGGCTCCATCCAGTAGGTTAACTCATATGACCCATCATCTATGGGTCTATCCACCAAGAGTCCAATTCCGATGATTCTCTAAACATAACCCAGGGGCCCAAGTGTTATATACCTTTCCTGTGGTACCATTCAGTTGTCATATCAGCTGTTCTATTCTATATATGTCGTTTAATTCCAGCACCAATTTAGGGAACCTTTTCCTGTTTCCAAAATCAAGTAATCACGTTCCTGGTAGCAGTGAGAATATGTCTAAGAACACCTTTCTTAAATCTAGAAATCGAGGAGCTACACAAGGACAACAAGGCCACCTCCATTGTGGGTGTAATTTTGGTTATAGAAAGCTTGTTGCAGAGATCAAAGGATGCTAACCACAGTTTCTGTATGAGTGGGCAGTGCCACGAAATGTGTACAAATGAACCTCAATCTTTTAAGCATCTCCAGTTTAAATCTGATGGGCATCTGTACCACCTCGACAAGATTTTGTAGCTCCTCTCCTGTGATGTCGAACAGAGCGATGACCTGAATGTGCATAAGAGAATCTTTGTTCTTTCTTCAACTGATAAGGGTCTACCCAAATCAATCTCCCATTTTGAAAAAATGCTGGGAAATCTCTCGATGGGGTCTGTCCTTCTTGGAAGGTTTTGTATAATAAAGAGATAGTGTGATTTATAGAGTTTTTTGATAAACAAAGAGTATCAAACGGAGATAATCTGTATAGATCGGATTGTTTGACTAATTTAATAATAAAACTCTTTATTTGTTCATAAAAGAACCATGCACCTGCTGGCGGCTCCTTGTCCCGAAAAATGTCCTGGAAAGATCTCATCCCTGTCCTTGTAACTAGAGTTGAGCGATACTTTCCGATATCCAAAAGTATCGGATCGGAATGGTATCGCCGATACACACAAAATATCGGCGATACCCGATACCGGAAATCCAATGTAAGTCTATGGGAACAAAATATCGGAATTAATAAAACCCCATTCTTGCCTTGTTGGATAATTGTACATGAAGGAAAACAACAAAGAGTAATGTAGAATGTATTGGGGGAGGTTGAGGAGACAAAGGCATAGATGTTTAACCCAATCCAATGGAATAGCATTAATATATATTTTTTTTTAAATACGTTCGGATTGACGAAGAAATTGACAATGTTGTTAACCTTTTTTCTATTTTGGCAAATATGTATGTTTCAAAACTTCCATGCTCTTCACCTTTTTAACTTTTGCCACAATTTCTCCTTCATAATCTTCAGCAGCATCATCTTTGTCATCAAACTATTCTTCATCTTCACCTTCTTTATCTTCTTCTTAAACTTCTTGCTATTCATCTTTTTGTTAACATTACTCAGATTGTTCTTATTAAACTATTATTCTTCTTCATATTAACCCATAAAGTGTAAAGTATAACCTCTTTCTATGAATTTAATTTCCCTGAATTTAATTTCCATTTAATTTCATTTAATTTCTTAAATAATTCAGGGATGAGAAGAGAACAGGGTGGAGGCAGCAGGACTTTTTGCCGTACACACAGCAAGGGAACAGCTGACATTAGTGAACCCCAGTAACACAGGAGCAAGTGTTGACTGTGCTAACAGAACTTCCGAGCAACAACTGGCGGTGTTGGAGCCCAGGGTCAAGGAGGGTGTAGGCAGAGGCCTAATATGAGATGTTTGAAGTTAAATTTGGAGTTAGCAGCAAAAATTTTTGCCAGACACCCAGCAGGGGAACAGCAGGCGTTACTGAACCCCACAAACACATCAGCGATTGTTTTGATCTGTGCATCCAACACTTCTGATCAGCAACTGGCGTTGTTGAAGCCCAGGGTCAAGAAGGGTTTTAAATTTAAATATTGAGTTATTGCCTTGTTACGTGGCCATTGCAAATGTATGTACTTCAAACTATAAAAAATGAAGTTTTACTAGGACAATAAAATGATGAATTTCAATTCCAAGAATAAAAATAAACACCCTTAAAATATAAACTCATATAAGCACATGGCAACAAGAAATGGAACAACACACCACCCAAAATTATTTTTACAAAATATAGTGATGTAAATTTATGAATAAAAGTCCATTTTTGCATTTAGGAATGATGCGTAAGGAACGCTATGTTAAACCATAACATAGTGAAGACAATGGATTTTGTAATAGTCACTCATCATCATCATTACAAGAAATCTGTGACAGTCACACAGATTTCAATTATTTCACTCACGAAAATTGTTATTTCGGACAGCATTTATTACATGTCCAGCATGGACTCATCAAAGTGATGAGATGACGCAATAATATACGATAAAAAAAAATATTTTTTTTTTTAAAAAAAAAAACATTGTCACAATTTAAGTGGGTGCCTACAAGTGGAGGTGAAACAAAGGCTACGGATAGCAAAGGTATATACTATGTCTGTTGTAGACAGTGGGCAGCCTCTGATGGGTAATGTCGATGTTATACTGTACGTCAATAAAGGCTGCGGCTGCAATCATGCATTTTTGGCTTGTAGAATGTTGAAGAGGGTAAAAGCATGTCTGGTTGCGCAAGGCTTTATCCTGTAACAATACCTTCCTTGTGTGACGGGTAGGGTAGCGTGTTTCTATTATATGAGTGTCTCTAAAATGTGACTTTACGCAGCCTTATTCTGCCCTAGGGACGCAAAAAATAAGACAGCAGTAATCATTTACTGTATAAAACTCCACCTATGAGCAACAAAACAAGCACGTTCCCTCTTCCGGTTCATGCGCTGACATGTGAGGAGAGAGTTTGGAGACGCTCCTGAATTTCTCCCAGGTGTCCAAGCATATCGGGCCGATAGGAGAGCATTAAAACCACCCCCGGTCGTGACTTAAATACGGTGAATTGAACCAGTGAAGAACTGTAGGTCGATGCGAACTAATGTGCGATCACATGACACACGTTTATAACCCTTGCTAGACACGAATAACTTTGTAGAATTTTGGAGACACCTGAACCCAGATGGCAGTGAATATTCCTTCTATTCGGCGCCACATGACTCTTGGTCCAGAAGAGATAATATATTGCTATCACAGGAGCTAGTAAGGGGAGTGGAAGAGGCAGATGTGCACAACGTAGCTATATCTGACCACGCGCCCGTATCAGTGACCCTGCCAGATATGGTTCAGATGGGGCCAGACCAAACTTGGCGCTTCCCTACCTATTTGTTAATGGATGAGAAGTTTCGACATCAGGTGAAGCAATGGTGTTTGGAATATGTAAGTGATAATGGAGATAGTAGGGATAGGCCGGAACTTTTATGGGCAGCAGGGAAGGCATTAATGCGCTTGAAACTAATAGGTTATCAGACAACGCTAAAAAAGAAGATAGCGACAAACTACTCGCAGGCTAGCAGGATATTACGCGATAGCTACACGGCAAACAAGACAACTTCATCAACACAGGATAAAAATAGATGTAAGCAGGCTAAGGCTGACTTACACGTATGGGTATATCGACGCGAGAGAAGCAGTAATATGAATTATAGAGCCGATGTATATCGTTATGGTAGCAAATCAGGGAGACTATTAGCACGACTAGCGAAAGGAAATCACATTCGTCATCAACATATTACTGCGTTAATGAATAAACATGGGATCATGAACACAGACCCTCGAAGCATAATCACGATTCTACAAGAATACTACTCAGACTTATATAAGGTGGAACATACGGATAGTGCGGAGGGTCAGACCTTTCTAGATGGAATACGGTTACCATCCTTCACAAACTATCAGCTTCTCCTTTTAAAAAAACCAATTGAGGTGACGGAAGTGACAGCGGCGATAAGTGACTTTAAATCCGGGAAAGCTCCAGGACCTGACGGGTTTACAGCCAAATTATTAAAATTATTGAGTGAGGATATCCCGTCCACATTGGTAGGCACCTTCAATCATATATTGGAGACAGGAGGGTTGCCCATCCATTCAAACATGGCACACATGAAGGTGCTACTAAAATCCAACAAACCTTCACATCTGGCTGGATCCTATCGTCCATTCTCACTCATTGACCAGGATATCAAGCTTTTGTCCAGGATCATGGCAGATCGTTTGAGTAGCATTCTTCCTACGCTGATAGGGCCATCACAAGTGGCCTTTGTTAGACCAAGATCGCCCATGAATAACATTAGGAAAGTAATAGCAGTTGTAGATAAATATCGTTGTCTGACAACATCGAGTCCTGTCATGCTATCCTTAGATGGCGATAAGGCATTTGATAGGGTGAGCTGAAGTTGGTTGCCAATGG
>JARQOD010008908.1:0-33643 GCA_033576555.1 Oophaga sylvatica
TTGGCCTCACCACCACCACCACCATCACCAACCCCCTCTCAGTCCGCCATGTCCACCCCTAATTCCACCATGTGCAGCTCTCAAGTCCAGCTCACCCTAGCAGAGACTTTGAGTAGGACAAGAAAGTACTCATCCTCTCATCCGCGTACACTGGCTTTGAACGTGTTAGAACTCTCCTGTTAGGTTTTTAGTATCTTGCTGGTCACATGACCTTTTTGCCTATTTAATCCTGCCCCGCCCTTCTGGCTTTGCTGGACTTCATTGTAATTTCTACTCTTAAGCTAGCCAGGTGCTTTGTTACCTTACTCAATTAGTTTTGCTTGGTCTCCGGACCTCTATGTTCTATGTTGTTTGCTTGTCTTTTACTGCTACAACTTCTGTTAGGAGGTGTCCATCTTTTCTCCCAGTCCCTAGTTCTTGTAGGGATCTCTCCCTCGCATCTATAGGTCTTCGTACAGACTAGCTGAGGACTTTAGCGGGTCTGATCACAGGATCAGGTTCCCTGTTACATCGTAGGGATCTAGCTTAGTTCTATCGTAGGGACAGATATCCCTTCTTTCCTTAGTGCTTGTAGCAGAACATAACAGTAAGTCCAGCCCAAAAATATCTCTAAGGAAAGATTTCCAGTTTCCATCATGGTGTCGGTTCAGGGCTTGGCTCAACGCCTGCAGGGACTCTCTCTGGAGATGGCCGAGCTCCAGCAACACGTGAGTAGCTGTTCTGGAGCACATTTCGTGGAGCCAAAGGTACGTTTGCCTGATTTATTTTTTGGTGAACAACAAGATTTTTTTTCTTTTAAAAATGCTTGCTTGTTGTATTTTCATTTGAGACCCAGATCCTCTGGTGATGAATCGCAGCGCATAGGGTTCATAATGTCACTTTTGCGCAAAGAACCTCAGGAATGGGCCTTTTCTCTGCAACCTAGTGATCCATGCTTTAGATCAGTGGATAGTTTTTTTTCTGCTTTGGGGTTATTGTATGATGATCCTGATCGTGTCTCATCAGCTGAGACAGAATTGAGACGTTTGAGGCAGGGATCAGGTAATGTGGAAAAATATTGTACTCACTTCCGACGGTGGTCTACTCAGGTGGGGTGGAACGATTCAGCTTTGAAAAGTTTGTTTCTTGCAGGGCTAGGTGAAAGGGTTAAAGATTTGCTGATTGCTTATCCCATACCTGGTAACTTGCAGGAGGCTATGCAATTAGCTATACTGGTGGATAGAAGACTGCTTGCAAGGTTAATGAGAGTAAATCCTCTGCCATGTCAGCTCCAAGTCTTGAGAGGGTCTGTACTGACATTGGAGAGCCGATGGAGATTGGAGCGATGGCACCCCGCTCTCAGGAAAAAGACCGCAGGTTTTCTGAAGGTTTGTGCTTTTATTGCGGCAAATCTGACCATTTCATTAAGAACTGTATGCTTCGTATGAACAAAGAAAAAAAAAAGAGGTCAGTTCCGCCCGTATAGCCTGTTTAAACACTAAGGGTGTCTTTCTTTCTGCTTCTGCTGCTCAGGAAGACTTAATGGAATTTCGGGTATTTGTCGATTGTGGTTCTACTCTGAATGTGATTGATGGGGGATTCTTGGAAAAACTTAAAATAAAACCCAAACCTTTGTCATCCCTATTGCCGTGGTTTCTGTTGATGGCTCTCCCTTGAAGAATGTTACTCACAAGGTCTGTGAATTTCCCCTCACTATTAATGGTGTTCACCAAGAGAATTTGGATTTCGTAGTATTGAATAATTTGCCTTCTCCGGTGGTTTTGGGGTTACCCTTGTTAAAATTGCACAATCCTGTACTGGATTGGTCTACCAATGAAATTAAGTCCTGGAGCCCTAAGTGTTATGACAAGTGTTGTAACGGGCGTATTGCTGCTGTGGATAAAGGGGAACTACCTGTATCTATTCAGGATTTTTGGAAAGTTTTTTCTGAGAAGGAATCGCAGATTTTACCTCCCCATAGAGACTATGATTGTACTATTGAATTTGTCCCTGGAGCGACTCTTCCTAAAAGTAGTTTATTTAATCTTACTATTCCTGACAGAAAGGCTTTGGAGGAATACATACAGACAAGCTTGGCCGCCGGTCACATTAGGCCTTCCAAGTCTCCTGTGGCTGTTGGTCTTTTTTTGTTAAAAAAAAGGACGGCGGTTTACGTCCTTGTCTGAACTTTCGTGAGATTAATAAAATTACTGTACGCAATCCTTACCCACTGCCATTGATTCCTGATTTGTTTAACCAGTTAGCGAGGGCCAAGTGGTTCTCTAAAATTGATCTTCGGGGGCATACAATTTGTTGCGCATTAAGGAGGGTGACGAATGGAAGACTGCTTTTAACACTCCTGTGGGTCATTTTGAGAATCTGGTTATGCCTTTTGGTCTTACCAATGCTCCTGCATTTTTTCAGAATCTTATTAATGACATCCTTAGACCTTTGATCGGCAAAAATGTGGTTGTGTATTTGGATGACATTTTGATTTATTCGCCGGATCTGGAGTCTCATTGGCGGAGCGTTCGTGAGGTATTACAGTTATTGATTGACAATTCGCTTTTTGCTAAGCTGGAGAAATGTGAGTTCGCTGTACAGAGAATTAGTTTTATGGGCTACATTATCTCCAGCGAAGGTTTTGAGATGGACCCGTGAAAGTTCAAGCTGTGCAGGAATGGCCTAGGCCTATTGGTTTGAAATTGTTACAGAGGTTTTTTGGTTTCGCTAATTATTATAGAAAATTCATTAAAAAATTTTCTATTATTGTCAAACCACTGACCGATCTCACCAGGAAAGGTGCTAATGTGGTTCAGTGGACTACTGAGGCCATTGAAGCTTTTGTGTTTCTAAAGGAGAGGTTCAGCTCTGCTCCCATCCTTATGCAGCCTGATGTGACTAAACCATTTTTGGTTGAGGTTGACGTTTCTTCTGTGGGGGTCGGCGCGGTGTTGTCTCAGGAAAACAGGGATGGAGTACATCCCTGTGCCTTTTTTTCAAAATTTTTTCTGAGACTGAACTGAATTATGATATTGGTAATCGGGAATTGTTGGCTATTAAACTCGCATTTGAACACTGGCGTCATCTCTTGGAAGGTACTGAATTTCCCGTTCAGGTTTTCACTGATCATAAAAATCTGATCTATCTTGATGCTGCCAAACGCTTGAATGCCCGTCAGGCTAGGTGTGCACTGTTTTTCTCGCGGTTTAATTTTTCCGTTACTTACATCCCAGGTACTAAGAATGTTAAAGCCGATGCTTTGTCTCGCAGCTTTTCTCCCATGGTTGGTGCTGAGGAGGAGGAGAACATTTTACAAGAAGGGGTTGTGATTGCTGCTTTGGACTCTGTGTTGGAAGATGAGATTCTTAAAGCACAGGAGAATGCCCCATCTAACACTCCCCATGGGAGGTTGTTTGTGCCTGGGACCTTTAGGAGAGATTTGTTTGTTGAGTGTCATGAGTCTCGGTTGGCAGGTCATCCTGGAATCTCTGAGACCAAGAGACTTGTGGGTCGCAGTTTTTGGTGGCCTGGATGGCAGAAGGAAGTCATTAAGTGGGTGCGTCAATGCACTGTGTGTGCTAGATCTAAGTCTTCACATACTCCTGCTGCGGTGTTGCTTTGCCCTCTGGAGATCCCTAGTGCACCTTGGACACATTTGTCTATGGACTTTATTACTGACCTTCCCCCCTCTGAGGGTTTCACTGTCATCTGGGTGGTCGTGGACCGTTTTAGCAAGATGTGTCACTTGATCCTTTCATCAAACTGCCCTGCGCTAAGACTCTCGCTAAGGCCTTTGTCAAGGAAATTGTCAGACTACATGGCGTTCCTACTGCATTGTTTCTGATAGGGGACCTCAGTTCGTGGCTCGTTTTTGGTGCGCCTTTTGTGACAGGTTGGGAGTTCATTTGTCGTTTTCATCCGGATATCATCCTGAGTCTGATGGCCAGACAGAAAGGAAAAACCAGGATGTTGAGCAGTTCTTGCGTTGTTTTGTGGCAGACAATCAAGAGGGGTGGTCTGAGTTTCTGCCACTTGCAGATTTTGCTCTTAACAACCATACATCCTCTTCTGCTGGTTGTTCGCCTTTTTTTTGTTGTACTGGGAGACATCCGTCGTTTGGGTCATTCTCCAAATTGGTATCGGCCGTGCCTGAAGAGGAGAATTTTTCCGGTGATTTAGAGAGAGTTTGAACAGATGTGCGTGGTAATCTTCAGGAGGCTAACAGAAAATCTAAAAGGTACTTTGATAGGAAACGGCAAGAGGTTTTGTTTGCTATTGGTGACATGGTTTGGTTGTCCTCTAAGAATCTGCGGTTGAGGATTCCTTCTAAAAAATTGGGTCCCAAGTTTGTAGGGCCCTTTAAGGTGCTTCAGGTTGTTAACCAATCGGCTGTTAGGTTGGAAGTTCCTACCTCCTGGAAGATTAATCCGGTGTTTCATGTTTCACTGTTGAAAAGAGCTGATGTGTCGGATGGAGACGCCTCTGCCACTGTTCCTCTGGTGGTGGAGGATGGGAAATATGAAATTTCCCGCATCCTAAATTCTAGACGGTATAGGGGGAGTTTGCAGTATCTCGTCGCTTGGAAGGGTTTTGGACCCGAGGATAACTCATGGGTGAGGGCGGATGATGTTTCTGCGTCCAGACTTGTCAGAGCGTTTCACAAGAGGTTTCCGGGTAAGCCTGGGCCTAGGGGATCCGGAGGATCCTCTTAGAAGGGGGGTACTGTTAGAACTCTCCTGTTAGGTTTTTTCTATCTTGCTGGTCACATGACTTTTTTGCCTATTTAATCCTGCTCCGCCCTTCTTGCTTTGCTGGACTTCATTGTAATTTCTACTCTTAAGCTAGCCAGGTGCTTTGTTACCTTACTCAATTAGTTTTGCTTGGTCTTCGGACCTCTATGTTCTATGTTGTTTGTTTGTCTTTTACTGCTACAACTTCTGTTAGGAGGTGTCCATCTTTTCTCCCAGTCCCTAGTTCTTGTAGGGATCCCTCCCTCACATCTATAGGTCTTCGTACAGACTAGCTGAGGACTTTAGCGGGTCTGATCGCAGGATCAGGTTCCCCGTTACATCGTAGGGATCTAGCTTAGTTCTATCGTAGGGACAAATATCCCTTCTTTCCTTAGTGCTTGTAGCAGAAATAACAGAACGCCTACATTGCCAAACTGATCTAATTAGAGATGATGCCCTTCCGTTTGGTTGAAAGCGCAGTGTTCCGAGAGTTCATGGCCTACACTGTCCCATGCTATGACCTACCCTGTCGGCTCTTCTTTTCTAGAAAAACCATCCCTGCCCTCCACCTGCATGTGAAAGACCGCATTGTCCATGCACTCAAACAATCAGTGAGTAGAAAGGTGCACCTCACAACAGATGTATGGGCTAGTAGGCATGGCCAGGGCATTTACATGTCCATCACTGCTCACTGGGTTAATGTGGATGCAGGGTCCACAGGGGACAGCGGCTGTGGGACAGTGCTGCCTAGCCCACTGTATAGGCAACAGTTGGCTGTAGGCGTTAAACCCCTCCTCCTCCTCCTCCAGAAATTCACACCGTAGGATGCCATATGGATGACATACGGATGCTTACATGGCAAAATACGCAGCCGCACCCTGAAAACGGATGAAATACAAATTGTTGTGCCAGCAACATTTTGGCGCGTGTAATTTCTTGGAAAACATAAATCAGTGGATGGACTCGAAACTTCAACCGTTGGTGGAGAAATTACCTTCTTACCTCAAAGATACAGAGGCTCTCCTCAAAAAAGTTGATAACCTCCACCTGGAACGTGATAGTATGCTGGTGACAGCAGACGTCGAGTCACTGTACACCAGCATACTTCACCAGATGGTTTGAGAGCTACAGAGTTCTTCTTAGGTGCATCAGCGCTTCCTGAGAATATAAAAAACCTTCTGATTGAATTATTAGAATTTTCTTTGACACATAATTTTTTTGTTTTTAAGGGGTCCTTCTTCCTGCAGCTCCAGGGGACTGCCATGGGGACTCATTTTGCACCCGCCTATGCAAATCTCTTCCTGGGGCTGTGGGAGAGGGACCTCCTCCTGTCAGATCAATTGCCGTCTATGTGCGGCATCCTTTCTTGGACGCGGTACATAGACGACATCTTTTTGATCTGGCAGGGGTCCATCGAATTTTTGAATACATTTTTTTTGGAACTCAACACGAACAAATACAACATACGTTTTACGTTTAAGGCCAGCACTGATGGGATTGGCTTTCTTGATGTATTTCTGAGAAGGGACGAGAGGGACGAGATTCAAACTACTATCTTTCGCAACACAACAGCTACTAATGCTTTATTACATGCATCTTCCTCGCATCCTTGACATATTATTAATGCTGTTCCTACTGGACAATTTCTAAGATTGAGGAGAGTATGCTCAAATGAACAAGAATTTTTAAAACAAGCTGCGGATTTAAAATTGCGTTTGAGAGAACGTGGTTATAGTGGAAGAAGTATTAAAAGAGCATTCAATAGGGCTAAATACTCACCTAGAAATGAAGTACTATATAAATCTAAGCCTAAATCAAACAATGAGGTGGTTCGCTTCATTACTAGCTACCACTCACAGTTTGATGCCCTAAGAAAAATCTTGGACAGATCTTGGCCGATTCTTAGGGCTGACCCTATACTGTCTAGATACTTACCCACGAGAACTTCTTTGACAGCAAGAAGATTGCGTAATTTAAGAGACATTCGAGTCCCAGCCTCTATGTGAGCTCCCCCTCTAGGAATTTTTTACAGGACATGTCCTCAAGGGGTGGATGTGCCCCTTGTGGTCATTGCGTTGCGTGTGTTAATATGGATGAGAGTGACACATTTGTGAACTCTGAAGGCACAAAGCAATTTAAAATCAGGAATTTCATTACTTGTAATTAGAGTTGAGCGATACTTTCCGATATCCAAAAATATCGGATCGGAATGGTATCGACGATATCCACAAAATATCGGCGATACCCGATACCGATACCGGAAATCCAATGTAAGTCTATGGGAACAAAATATCGTAATTAAAAAAAACCCATTCTTGGCTTGTTGGATAATTGTACATGAAGGAAAACAACAAAGAGTAATGTAGAATGTATTGGGGGAGGTTGAGGAGACATTAAAGGCATAGATGTTTAACCCAATCCAATGGAATAGCATTAATAATTTTTTTTTTAAAGACGTTCGGATTGACGAAGAAATTGACAATGTTGTTAACCTTTTTTCTATTTTGGCAAATATGTATGTTTCACAACTTCCATGCTCTTGACCTTTTTAACTTTTGCCACACTTTCACCTTCTTAATCTTCAGCAGCATCATCTTTGTCATCTAATTATTCTTCATCTTCACCTTCTTTATCTTCTTCTTAAACTTCTTGTTATTCATCTTTTTGTTAACATTACTCATATTGTTCTTATTAAACTATTATTCTTCTTCATATTCTACTTCTTCATCTTCTTCCTCTTCATCTTCTTCATCATATTCTTATTTGTGACAGAGATTCCTGTACTTGTAATCTGTAAAAGTATGAATTTTTCTTCCTTCCGTTCTTGCTGTCACAAAAGATTTAAATTACAACAGTATTTGTCCGTGTTCAGTTTAGCCTGCAGCAGCAGGCATTTTCCAGGGGCACCACGAGGAGGAACGGACTCACCCCCATACACTGCTTAGTCTTCTTCTGCTTATAATTTACAGCATATATTTTGCTCTTCATTTTGGTCTTATTTTTCATGTTCTTCTGCTTTTTGATCTGCTTATTGTTCTTCTGTCTCTTGTTCTGTATCTCGTAGTTTGTCTTAACCTTCTTTGTCCTGTTGGTGATCTTCTTCTGGTAATCTTTTATTTCCTCTTTGTGATGGTGTTCAGGCTGGTTGGCTTGATGCTCGTCGTCCTTGGGGTTGTCATCTTCTTCGGGGTGGTCTTTACGGTTGTCTAACTTCCGAAAACCAGCTGATGTTACTGGAACCCGGACGGGTATGAGATGGTACAAGAGACAATGGAAGTAACGAGGACCAGCTGACTGTGCTGGAACCCGGAGGGGCAGCAGAAGGAAAAGAGCCAATGGCACAACCGAGGACCAGCTGACGTTACTGGGACACGGTTACTAAGCAGGAGGTACCTGTGCTCAAAAGCACTACCAAGGACCAGCAGACGTTGCTGGAACTCGGATACCGAACTGGAGGCACTGAGGCCAAAGGCACTGCGGAGAACCAGTTGACGGTACTGGAACCCGGACGGGTAGCAGAAGGTACAAGAGCCAATGCAAGTAACGAGGACCAGCTGACTGTGCTGGAACCCGGAGGGGCAGCAGAAGGAAAAGAGCCAATGGCACAACCGAGGACCAGCTGACGTTACTGGGACACGGTTACTAAGCAGGAGGTACCTGTGCTCAAAAGCACTACCAAGGACCAGCAGACGTTGCTGGAACTCAGATACCGAACTGGAGGCACCGAGGCCAAAGGCACTGCGGAGAACCAGCAGACGGTGCTGGAACCCGGACGGGTACCATAAGGCACCCATGAAAATGTAAGTTGACAGGCCGCAAGCTGTCCGCAGTTACCGAATCACACAGTCCTACAGTGGGTGCTTGTCCTATTGTCACAACGGAAACAGACTTTATTTAGATATCCCACAGCACACATAGGAATCACCTAAACTGCAGGCACCATAGAGTCGGCTAACCCGAATGCAACACGACAGGACAACTTATTGGAGGCTAATTAACGTTGACACTGCCAGTAAACAGCTGTCGTGCTGTAACCAGGCTGGGCAGGAGTCAGTACCCGTGCCAATTACTTCCGAGCAACAACTGGCGGTGTTGGAGCCCAGGGATGAGAGGAGGACAGGGTGGAGGCAGCATGACTTTTTGGCGTACACACAGCAGGGGAACAGCTGACATTACTGAACCCCAGTAACACAGGAGCAAGTGTTGACTGTGCTAACAGCACTTCCGAGCGTTCCTTTATGTGCACTTTAGTAGGAGGTCGGCGTACCCCCCTGCTGCGGGAAGAACAAATTGAAGCCGTTGTTGCTTGGATGGCAGCCAATGCATCGACTTCAATTGCTTCCACCTCCTCTCAGGAACACAGCACTATTGAGCAACCATCTGTCTCTTCACCGCCTGCCAAATTGCCCAGGCAGTCAGACAGTTCTGTACAGGATCCAGCTGAGTCTCTGCTTCTGTTCTCAGAATCTGTTGGCTTGCAAACAGGGGCCCAGCCAAGCAGCATTCTGGAATGTGAAGAAGAGGGAGTATGCAGTGATGCGCAACAGCTGTGTCTCTCAGAATCTGAAGAGGCGGGTGAGCCAGTGCCGATGCTCAGCACACCGCAGAACGCATCTGATGATGATGAGACTCAGGTGCCAGTTTCTGTTGAGCATGGTGCTGGCCAGACCACCCAACAGCAGCAGGTTTTGGAAGAGGGTAGTGGAGATGATGAGGTCCAAGTCCCAACATGGCGTGAGGAACAGGAAGGTGGTGGGAGCAGCTCTGAGGAAGAGATTGCCCCAACGGTACAAACAGGAGGGAGAGTTAGGCTGCAGACTCGGTTGACTGTAGACTCCAGTTTGGAACCTGTTCGGAGCAGTTCTCTTACAAAAGTCAAAACGGGCGCTCCCAGGACTTGCACTGCGTGGTCCTTTTTTGACACACTTGCAGATGATATTTGCTATGTGAAATGGAAGCTGTGTAATCTAAAAGTAAAAACAGGTAAAAGTGTCAGTAACGTCAATACCAGTAATATTATTATTATTATTATAGATTTTAATAGCGCCATTTATTCCATGGCGCTTTACATGTGAAGAGGGGCAAATATAGACAATTACAGTAAACATGAGCAATACAAGGCACACACAAGTACAGAAGGAGAGATGACCCAGCCCGCGAGGGCTCACAATCTACAGGGGTGGTTGAGGATACACTAGGAGAGGGAAGAGCTGATCGTGTGGTGGTTCAGTAGACTGATGATCATTGCAGGTTGTAGGCTTGTCGGAAGAGGTGGGAAATATGTGCAAACATGTGGGTACAAAGCACGTAGTTGAGTTACAAAGACACACTGGAGATCTAGGCCAACCTACAGCAGCACCTACATCTTCAGGTCGTGTCGGAGCCTCTTCCTCCAGCTGACACACAGCTGGTTCGGCTTTCTCACAGGATCGCCATGGAAGAACCTCGGTCAATGTTGTCCAGAGACAAAGTGTTATTCCACCCACAGCAGCAAGTTCCCTGTCATCCTCACAAACCCAGGCCACAAAACAGCCATCGGTAGCACAGGCATGGGATAAAAGACGGCCATACTCGGCAAACCATCCACGAGCACAGGCTCTGAATGCTGGCATTGCAAAACTCCAGTCCTTGAAATGCTGTCATTCAGGCTGGTGGAGACTGACAGTTTCCGTAACTTAATGGCATTGGCAGTCCCACAATACAATGTGCCAAGCCGATTTTATTTCAGCAGGCAAGCCGTCCCTGGTCTGCAAAAGCATGTTGCGTGAAAAATTAAACATGCGCTACTAAACTTCGTCAGTAGCAATGTCCACCTGACCACCGCTGCGTGGACCAGTACCCATGGCCAGGGACGATACCTTTCCCTCACTGCCCATTGGGTCAATGTTGTGTAGCCGGGTACAGATCTTGCGAGTGGCGCTGTACGTGTTCAGCCAACTCCAAGGATTGAGGAATCAAGTCTGTACACATTGACTCCTCCTCCTACTCCAGTTTCTCAGAAACATTGCTGCAGGAGCCGTCACGGTCTACCTCCACATGGACCAGTGAACGCTTAATAATAATAATAATCTTTATTTATATAGCGCAAACAGATTCCGCTGCGCTTTACAGTTTAACAGTTTCAGAACACAAGTAATAAGTAACAACGTTAACAATAAAATAATTAAAGCAATAGAAGCCGCCCCTGCTCTTGAGAGCTTACAATTTACAATGAGGTGGGGAGCTACAAAGTACAGGTGTTTATATACAATGGTCTATTTACAATGATGGTCCAGCCATTTTGAGGGAGTGAGGGATGGATGGAGATAGTGAATGGGCTACACACACACACTTACACATAGAATGACTTTGGGCCTGGGTCCGATATATGACCGCTACTCTGAGGGAGAGGGGACGAAAGAGCATGATGGTGTGGACCTCAAAAGAAGGGAATGAGAGTGATGGAATTGGGGGGATGACCTGGAAAGTGCATTGTGGGGACAGGTGTATGCCGACTCCACCACCATGTCTGTTTGAGGGTCTCGGGGAATGTGAGAACTATAAGCCACCATAGGAAATAGCAGGAGGGGAAACCGTGTCAGAATCCTGGATCCAGGTTTCAGTCAGGGCCAACAGATGAAGAGAGTTGTTCAGAAAGTAGTTGTGCAGGAAGGTTAGCTTGTTGCATGCAGACCGTGGATTCCAGAGGGCACAGTTAAAAGAAGGAGATGAGGGAGTGCAATTAATATTAATAAGATTATTATGGTTTCGATATGAGGTAGGGTAGGGATTGAGGTTGGGGGATGGTGGACCAGGGTTGGGGGAGATGTCCCCTGAAATCAATAGGAGTAGGAAGATAAAGAGCAGGTAGTTGTTGGTGTTGTAAGTTGGTTTTTTCAGTGATGTGTTTCGGCTAGATGGGCTGAGGTTTCTCAGGAAGGTGATGAGTGCATGGGAACTGTACATGGGAGAGGGAAGTATGGAGGGGCTCATGTGTATGAGTCGTGATGAAGGGGGATGGGGCGGTGTTTGTGGAAGGCAAGGGAACACAGGAGGATACAGTTAATGTACATAATTAAAAACATAACAAAAAACAAGAAACAAATATCCTAAAATAAAATTTAAAATATATTGCAAAACATGCATGAGGTTGTAATAATAATAATAAGGGTATTTGATAAACATAATATTTATGAAAATGTTTTGTTCAGGATTAAAAATATAACAAAGTGTGGACTACCTTATTCCAGCCCTGATTAACTGCCATGAATAACTGCCGTTTACTCAATGCTTGTCTTCTATGATGCTTTGCTTTCTGTGATGCGTGCACCCCACACATGCACCACACAACGCTTAGCTGTTGCGACCGATATGAGCACTGCCGTGGGCAAATGTCAACAGGTCGTCCTGAAATTAATTTCCATGGGGAATCGAAGCCACACAGCGCAGGAGCTCTGGAATGCCATGAAGCAGGAGAGCGACGTGTGGTTTTTGACAGCGAATCTCCAGCTAGGCTTGGTAGTGTGTGACAATGGCCGAAATCTGGTGGCAGCTCTGGGCTTTGTCAACCTCACTCACATACCATGTCTGGCACATGTGCTCAACTTGGTCGTGCAGAGTTTTTTGAGGGACTATACGGATATTGATGCACTGCTGCACAAGGTCCGCCTACAGTGCGCTCACTTGCGACGTTCCAGCATGGTCAGATCGCGCATTGCAGCTCTGCAACGCAGATTTCGCCTTCCTGAACATCGCATCATATGTGACGTACCCACCAGGTGGAATTCCACGTTACATATGTTGGAGCGGTTGTGTGAGCAGCAGCCAGCAGTAATGGAGTATCAGCTGCATCAGGCGCAATCAACTCGCAATTTGCGCCGTTCACACTTCACCACTACTGAGTGGGCCTCTATAATAATAATAATAATAATCTTTATTTATATAGCGCCAACAGATTCCGCAGCGCTTTACAGTTTAACAGTTTCAGAACAAATGTCATAAGTAGTGTTGAGCATTCCGATACTGCAAATATCGGGTATCGGCCGATATTAGCTGTATCGGAATTCCGATTCCGAGTTCCGATATTTTCGTCTTATCGGATACCGGAATCGGGATTGTCACTGTCACTGTCAGTGTCCGTCGGTCGGGTCTGTCAGGAGTCAGCGGCACTTACCTGGCAGAAGATCTCCGGCGGTCACGTCCTGCACTGCTTCATGGCCGCCATCTTCTTTCCCCGGCGGTCACATGCAGTTTCTCGCGATAACTGCAGTGACTGCTGGGTAATCGCGGCCGTAAAGCAGTCAGTCCGATGACGTCACCGCCGGGGAAGCAGGTAATCAGCTGTGCTGCGTTGCAATGACAGGCTCTGCCTGTCATTGCGATGTAGCAGAGCTGAATCGTCGTGGGACTGTCGTTATGGACTGCGTCGGACAGGTGGTATACTGTTGGTTTGTTTTTTTTCTTTTTTTACAGGAGATCGATGGCGTCGCAGGAATGAGAGTACAATAAAAGAAATGAAAACTGTGTTGTCTCTTTTATTTCATTAAAATACTTTTTTCTTGCTGTGTCTTTTTTTTATACATTTAATAACTTTGGGATTAATAATGGATCGGTGTCTTATTGACGCCTCTCCATTATTAACCGGGCTTATTGTCACCGTGCAATCAACGGTGACATTAACCCCTTATTACCCCGCTTGCCACCGCTACAGGGCAAGTGGGAAGAGCCGGGTAAAGTGCCACAATTGGCACATCTTTTGATGCGCCAAATGTGGGGCTGCTGTAGCCTGGTATTATCAGGCTGTTGAGGGCCAAAATCCATGGGCCTTGACAGTCTTTTAATACCAGGCCGCAGCAGTCTGCATTTTACTTGGCTGGTTAACAAAAATAGGGGGATCCCCACGCCGTTTTTTTTTTCGAGGGGATCCCCTATTTTTGTTAACCAGCCAAGCTAAGCAGACTGCTGTGGCCTGGTATTATCAGGCTTGCAAGGTCCATGGATATTGGATCCTTACCAGCCTGAAAAACCAGGCCTCAGCGGTCTGCTTCATCTGGCTGGTTAACAAAAATAAGGGGGACCCCACGCCAATTTTTTTCGAGGGGATCCCCTATTTTTGTTAATCAGCCAAGATATGCAGACTGCTGTGGCCTGGTATTATCAGGCTGGCAAGGTCCATGGATCTTGGCTCCTTAACAGCCTGAAAATCCAGGCCTCAGCGGTCTGCTTCATCTGGCTGGTTAACAAAAATAGGGGGGACCCCACGCCAATTTTTTTTCGAGGGGATCCCCTATTTTTGTTAATCAGCCAAGATATGCAGACTGCTGTGGCCTGGTATTATCAGGCTGGCAAGGTCCATGGATCTTGGCTCCTTAACAGCCTGAAAATCCAGGCCTCAGCGGTCTGCTTCATCTGGCTGGTTAACAAAAATAGGGGGACCCCACGCCAATTTTTTTCGAGGGGATCCCCTATTTTTGTTAATCAGCCAAGATATGCAGACTGCTGTGGCCTGGTATTATCAGGCTGGCAAGGTCCATGGATCTTGGCTCCTTAACAGCCTGAAAATCCAGGCCTCAGCGGTCTGCTTCATCTGGCTGGTTAACAAAAATAGGGGGGACCCCTCGCCATTTTTTTTTCGAAGGGAACCCCTATTTTTGTTAATCAGTTCCCTCTGACATCACTGATTGTGTCCCTGGCTGACCTGAAGTGAAAGTGGAAAGCAATCAATTAAGCTTTCCACTTAAGGGCCCGTCTCACATAGCGATATCGCTACCGAGATCGCTGCTGAGTCACTAGTTTTGTGACGCAGCAGCGAGCTCACCAGCGATATCGCTGTGTGTGACATTCAGCGACGATCAGCCCCCCTGCCGGGTATCGCTGATCGTCGCTGAAATGTCAGGACCTTTGATCGCTGGTTTCCCGCTGACAGGCACACATCGCTGCGTGTGACAGGCGGGAGACCAGCGATCCGCTGGTAACCAAGGTACACAGCGGGTTTCCAGGCGCGGGGCTGTGCCTAGAAACCCGCTGTGTACCTTGGATACCAGCGCCCTGATGCAGGGAGCTGGTATCCAAGGTACATAGCGGGTTTCCAAGCGCTGCGCGGTGCCTGGAAACCCGCTGTGTACCTTGGTTACCAGCGATCGCTGGTCTCCCGCCTGTCACACGCAGCGATGCGTGCCTGTCAGAGGGAAACCAGCGATCAAAAAAAGGTCCTGACATTTCTGCGACGATCAGCGATACCCGGCAGGGGGCTGATCGTCGCTGAATGTCACACAGCGATATCGCTGGTGAGCTCGCTGCTGCGTCACAAAACTAGTGACTCAGCAGCGATCTCGGTAGCGATATCGCTATGTGAGACGGGCCCTTAAGCGATGTTACCCGCAGTGTCGCTGTCCCAGATCGCTGCCTGAGCTGCCTGTTTGGCAGCTCAGCAGCGATCATGTAGCGATACACCAGCGATCCTGACAAGTGCATATCGTTGTCGGGATCGCTGGTGTATCGTTATATGACACCCAGCCTTTACTCTCCTGTCAGGCAGGAGAGGAACTCAATCATTTGGGGTTTACTGTGAGGCTGCAGCATTAGCTGCGGTCCCTGCAGTAAACATTAACCCTTTCTGAAGGATTACACCGTGGGACCTGACTGTGCATGGGATAGGTAAGAATAATTTTGCTTTTTTATTTTATTTTTATTACAGGAAATGGTTTTTGCAGTAAAATAAAAGATGGTCAAAAACATGTGTCTTTATTTCATTAAAATGATTTTTAATTAAAGTGTGTGTGTTTTATTTTTATTTCATGCAATAGGATTAATAATTGATAGTTGTCTAATTGACAGCTCTCAATTATTAACCTGGCTTAAGGTCACCTTTCAATAGCAAGGTGGCTTTAACCCCATATTAACCCATTCGCCACCGCTACAGGGCAATGGAATAGACGGGCAAAGTGCCAGAAAGGGCGAATCTAATTATAGATTTGTCTTTCCTGGGGTGTCTGGGGCAGATGTTAGTAGCCGGGGGGGCAAAAATAATGGTCCCTCTCTGGGCTATTATTATCTGCCCCCACTCACTGGCTTTGTCTGTCTGGTTGCGAAAATAGGGCGGGAGCCCACGCATTTTTTTTCAGCAATTTTACACCTCATATATATATATACATGTCATTGAATTTGTGACACATATATATATATATTTATATTTGTAGTTCATACACTTCTACATAGTATAATAGCCGCTAATTCAATTGCCGGCTTTTGTGAAAATGCAGAACCCGACATGAAATGACACTTGGTGTACATAGGGTTAACCATGTCTTTTCATGTCCTTTGCTATCTAATTTGCACAAACAATTAAATCAGACTATGTGTGCAAAATTTCACACCTGTAGGGTTAATTAAAGGTGTAAATTCGTAGCAAAAAAGTCCGTTTTTTTTACAACGAATTTACACCTTTAATTAACCCCTACAGGTGTGAAATTTTGCACACATAGTCTGATTTAATTGTTTGTGCAAATTAGATAGCAAAGGACATGAATAGACATGGTTAACCCTATGTACACCAAGTGTCATTTCATGTCGGGTGACCCGACATGAAATGACACTTGGTGTACATAGGGTTAACCATGTCTTTTCATGTCCTTTGCTATCTAAGGCCGGAGTCACACTGGCGACAAAATCGGACGACTGCAATGCGATGAAATATCGCATTGCAGTCGGACCTATGTTAATCTATGGAGCAGCTCCCAGTATCAGATTTTTTGTGGTCCGTTTTAAACGTCCGTGTACAATCGCAGCATGCTGCGATTGTCACCGATTGTCGGTCGACAATCGCCAATGCAAGTCTATGGGAGCGATGAAAAATCTGATTACAAACGGACCACACTGTGTGACTTGCGATGAAATCGCATCGGTGTCCTTTAGAAAAGCCGGCAATTCATCCCCGCCTATACTGTAAAATCACACTGACAGCTTTAATAAAGACTAGAAAGAATAGATATATACACATAGAACACATACATATATATATACATGTCATTGTGACATGTATATATACATAATTTGTAGTTCCTAGACTTCTACATACTGTAATAGCCGCTAATTCAATTGCCGGGTTTTGTGAAATCACAGAAGCCGACATGAAATGATACATTGTTTCCACACATTTAACCATGTAATTTCATGTATTTTTATATATGTTTGAAACATACAATTACATGAGTGTATTTGTGCAAAATTTCAGACATGTAGGGGTAATTAAAGGTGTAATTTCGTTGAAAAAAAATGCGTGGGCTCCCGCTGTATTTTCTCCACCAGACAGACAAAGCAAAGCGAGTGGGGGCAGATAATAATAGCCCAGGGAAGGTGCATTTTTTTGTGCCCCCCCTGGCTACTAACATCTGCCCCCAGACACCCCAGAAAGGGCAAATCTATAATTAGATTCGCCCTTTCTGGCACTTTGCCCGTCTATTCCCATTGCCCTGTAGCGGTGGCGAATGGGTTAATCTCACCTTACTGTCACCTTGCAATTAAAAGGTGACCTTAAGGCAGGTTAATGATTGATAGCTGTCAATTAGACAACTATCAATTATTAATCCTATTGAAGTAAATAAAAAAACACACACACTTTAAGAATAAATAATTTTAATGAAATAAAAACACATTTTTTGACCATATTTTATTTTACACTAAATCCGTGCGAAGCCATTGATCTCCTAAAATAAAGAAAAAGAAATAAAACAACATTATTCTTACCTATTCCGCCGATCTGTCACGTCCCACGCTGTAATCCTTCACAAAGGGTTAACTAGCTTTGAGCCAAGCAGTGCAAGTAATCCTGCATGCTCAGCTCAAAGCTCATGAATGAATAAGTTCCTCTCCTGGCGACAGGAGAGGATGTGTTTCATGAATGAAGCTTAATTGATTGTGTCCACTTTCCCTTTAGGTCAGGTCACTACAGTTAAATTGGCAATAAATCAATTAAGCTCCATTCATGAATCTATTCCTCTACTTTCGCTGGGAGAGGAAGTTATTCATTCAGGGGAATACAGGTCTGAGACAGCATTATTAGCTCTCTGCGACCTTTAACCTGTTAACCCTTTCTGATGGATTACACCGTGGGACCTGACTGTACATCGGATTGGTAAGTATAATTTTGCTTTTTTATTTTATTTTTATTACAGGAAATGGTTTTAGCAGGAAAATAAAATATGGTCAAAAACTGTGTGATTATTTCATTAAACTTATTTTTTATTAAAGTGTGTGTGTTTGATTTTTCTTTCATACAATAGGATTAATAATTGATAGTTGCCTAATTGACAGCTATCAATTATTAACCTGGCTTAAAGTGACCTTTCAATTGCAAGGTCATTTTAACCCCTTATTAACCCATTCGCCACCGCTACAGGGCAATGGGAATAGACGGGCAAAGTGCCAGAAAGGGCGAATCTAATTATAGATTTGCCCTTTCTGGGTGTCTGGGGGCAGATGTTAGTAGCCAGGGGGGGCACAAAAAAAATGTACCCTCCCTAGGCTATTATTATCTGCCCCCACTCGCTTGCTTTGTCTGTCTGGTGGAGAAAATACAGCGGGAGCCCACGCATTTTTTTTTAACGAATTTACACCTTTAATTAACCCCTACATGTCTGAAATTTAGCACACATATACTCATGTAATTGTATGTTTCAAACATATATAAAAATACATGAAATTACATGGTTAAATGTGTGGAAACAATGTATCATTTCATGTCGGCTTCTGTGATTTCACTGAAGCCGGCAATTGAATTAGCGGCTATAACAGTATGTAGAAGTGTAACAACTATAAATATATGTATATATATATATATGTCACAATGACATATATATATATATAAAATATATATATATATATATGTGCTCTATGTGTATATATCTATTCTTTCTTTTGGCATTTAAATACTATTCTTTTGGATCCATTATATGTCAGTTTTGCAAGCCTGCGAGAAAATCTCGCAAGTCGGATGAAAATCGGATGTTACAAGGTACACACACATGCGATTAAATCGCATCTTTGAAGGAAAATCGGATGCCAGAAGGATGTGTGATGTTTTTATTTTGATCCGATTGTCGACCGTCTAAAACGGACCGATTTTTTGTGGTTGTGTGTGACTCCAGCCTAATTTGCACAAACAATTAAATCAGACTATGTGTGCAAAATTTCACACCTGTAGGGGTTAATTAAAGGTGTAAATTCGTAGCAAAAAAAGTCCGTTTTTTTACAACGAATTTACACCTTTAATTAACCCCTACAGGTGTGAAATTTTGCACACATAGTCTGATTTAATTGTTTGTGCAAATCAGATAGCAAACGACATGAAAAGACATGGTTAACCCTATGTACACCAAGTGTCATTTCATGTCGGGTGCTTCTGTCTTTTCACTGAAGCCGGCTTTACCCGGCAATTGAATCAGAGGATATTTTACTATGTAGAAGTGTATAAACTATACATATATGTATATATATGTCACAATGACATGTATATATATATATATATGTATTCTATGTGTGTATATTTAGTGTTTACAAGGAAAGAATGGGTTTTTTTTAGTTGCGATATTTTGTTCCCATAGACTTACATGGGACTTCCGTATCGGTATCGGGTATCGCCGATATTTTAGTGATATCGGCGATACCATTCCGATTCCGATACTTTAGGATATCGGAAAGTATCGCTCAACTCTAGTCATAAGTAACAACGTTAACAATACAATAATTAAAGCAATATAAGCCGGCCCTGCTCGTGAGAGCTTACAATCTACAATGAGGAGGGGGAGCTACAAAGTACAGGTGTTTATATACAATGGTGTATTTACAATGATGGTCCAGCCATTTTGAGGGAGTGAGGGATGGATGGATGGAGATAGTGAATGGGCTACACACACACACACACCCACACACATAGAATGACTTTGATTAGTGAATGTGATAGGCCGCTCTGAACAAATGTGTTTAGAGGGAGCGCCTGAAACCATGCAAATTGCGGATAGTCCTAATTTCTTGGGTACAGCATTTCAGAGGATTGGCACAGCGCGGGAGAAGTCTTGGAGTCGGGAGTGGGAGGTACGGATTAGTGCAGAGGTTAGTCCAAGGTCGTTTGCAGAGCGCAGCAGTCGGTTAGGCCGATAGATAGAAATGAGGGAGGAGATGTAGGGGGTGCTGCACTGTGGAGAGCTTTGTGGGTGAGAACAAGTACTTTGAATTGGATCCTATAATGGATGGGCAGCCAGTGTAAGGACTGGCGAAGGACTCTATGAAGGACATCTGCCACGTTTTGCGTGCGTTTGATAGTCAACGCGGATGGCGAGTGCAGATGATGCACTAGTCAGCCTGACTGTCCCCCTTATCTGCCTGCTTGAAAAAACACTGCAAGCACTAAGGGATGAGGTTTTGGAAGAGGTGGAGGATGAGGAGTCACAAATTCCATCACCTTATGTACAGTCAGCGCAACGTGTTTCCTCACAAAGGGCTGGGCAGGGCTCACTTTGTGAGGAGGATGAGGAGGAGTCAATGGAGGAGGAAGACATCGCTCCAGAGGGAGGTACACAACGCTCTAGTCAGTATGTAGTGCGAGGGTGGGGTGATGCAGAGCAGGCAGAGATGACGCCTCTTGCAGGGGACAGCGTTTCTTGGCCAGTTGGAAGTCTGCAGCACATGGTTGATTTCATGCTGCAGTGCCTGAGAAACGACCGCCACATCACCCACATTCTCACCACGTCTGATTATTGGGTGTACACCTTCCTAGACCCTCGCTACCGGGACAACTTTCAAAGCCTCATCAGACCGTTGAACCGGGAGCGTAAAATGCGGGGGTAACAAGACACACTGCTGCAATTATTATTATTATTATACATTTATATAGCGCCATTTATTCCATGGCGCTTTACATATGACAAGGGAAAAATATAGACAGGTACAATAAAGATGTGCTGGACAAGGGACACACAAGTACAGAAGGAGAGAGGACCCTGCCCGCGAGGGCTCACAGTCTGCAGGGATGGGTGAGAATGCAATAGGAAAGGGTACAGCTGGTCGTACGATGGTTGAGTACACTGAGGATCATTGCAGGTTGTAAGCTTGTCGGAATCCATAATGTTCTCCATTCCAGCCGAGAGCACTGCTGCTGCTACTGCTTTACAAAGCAGCTCTGTGCGTCGAGGTAGTGGAGACAGCTCTGCAATAAGAGGGAGCACAAGCAGCGCCTCTGCACAGGGCAAGACCAGTATGTTCCAAATGTGGCGAAGTTTTGTGGCAGCGCCACCAATGTCTACACCATCCGAGACGCTCCAGTCAGCAGGAGGCAACGTTTCCGTAAGATGGTGACAGACGACATGTCTTGCCCTCTCAGTGTACTCCCAGATGGCTCTTCCCCATTCAAGTTTTGAGTCTCTAAGCTGGATACATGGCCAGAGCTTAGCCAGTATGCATTGGAGGTGCTGGCTTGCCCTGCTGGCAGTGTATTATCGGAGCGCTCTTTTGTGCTTCAGGTGGTGTACTAACAGACCGTCGCATGCGACTATCCTCCGATAATGTAGACCGGCTTACTTTGCTGAAAATGAACAAGGCATGGATCACGCATGAATTTGCCTGTCCTGTTTCCGATTAAATAACTGGTTGGCAACGTTATACATGTATCCTGTTATGTTCATCTTTCTACCACCTGAACTGTACAGTCATGGCCAAAAGTTTTGATAATGACACAAATATGATATTTTCACATGATCTGCTGCCCTCTGGTTTTTATGTGTGTTTGACAGATATTTTTATCACAGACAGAAATATAATTGCAAACATATGAGTAACAAAAGCTTATATTGACAGTTAGAATGAGTTAATGCAGCAAGTCTAATTTTGCAGTGTTGACCCTTCTTCTTCAGACCTCTGCAATTCTCCCTGGCATGCTCTCAATCAACTTCTGGACCAAATCCTGGCTGATAGCAGTCCATTCTTGCACAATCAATGCTTTCATTTTGTCAGAATTTTTAATGTTTTGTTTGTCCACCCGTCTCTTGATGATTGACCACAAGTTCTCAATGGGATTAAGATCTGGGGAGTTTCCAGCCCATGGACCCAAAATCTCTATGTTTTGTTCCCTGAGCCATTTTGTCACTCCATAACTTAGGCAAATCAAACTCACATCATGCCTCAAAAGTTGCAATGTTGGAAGTGCATGATGTGGGTTGAACTTTGACAACAGCTGCAGTGCGAATGTTTGCCTTCATTGTTCTTGGCTTTTAAATAAAAGCATACAAGTAAATATAATAATACCTGAAAACCTCAGACTACAGTGAACACTTCACACAACTGTTCAATAGCTGTGAAAGCCCTCTTTGTGTAATTCTATATTCTTTGCAACCAATGTATTGGATACGGATGGAAGCATGTCACACTAATAGATTTGAATTATTTGAAATTGAATGTAGCAGCACCAATTTTAGAAAAATGACAAGGATGAGCCAGTGACAGACACTCAGCAGAGTACACGCAGCGGTGGTTGAAGTAAGTGGAGCGGGATCTACACTCCTACCAAAAATTTAAACCTCAGACTAGAGTGAACACTGAACACAACTGTTCACTTGCTGTGAAAGGCCTTTTCGTGGACTTCTATTATGTTTGCAAGCAATGTATTGTATTTTGATGGAAGAGCGTCACACTAATAGATTTTAGTAAATTTAAAATAGAATAAAGCAGCACCAATTTTAGAAAAATGACAAGGATGAGCCAGTGACAGACACTCAGCAGAGTACACGCAGCGGTGGTTGAAGTAAGTGGAGCGGGATCTACACTCCTACCAAAAATTTAAACCTCAGACTAGAATGAACACTGAACACAACTGTTCACTTGCTGTGAAAGGCCTTTTTGTGGACTTCTATTATGTTTGCAAGCAATGTATTGTATTTTGATGGAAGAGCGTCACACTAATAGATTTTAGTAAATTTAAAATAGAATAAAGCAGCACCAATTTTAGAAAAATGACAAGGATGAGCCAGTGACAGACACTCAGCAGAGTACACGCAGCATTAGTTGAAGAAGTAACTGGAGCGTGATCTGCACTCAAAAAAAAAAAAAAAAAAACCTCACAGACTGCAGTGAACACTGAAACACAACTGTTCACTATCTGTGAAAGGCTCCTTTGTGTACTTCTATAGTGTTTGCAAGCAATGTATTGTATCAGGATGGAAGCACGTCACACTCATAGATTTTAGTTTTTTTCAATAGAATGGAGCAGCAACAATTTTAGAAAAATGACAAGGATGAGGCAGTGACACACGCTCAGCAGAGTACACGCAGCATTAGTTGAAGAAGTAACTGGAGCGTGATCTGCATTTAAAAAAAAAAATAAAAATACCTCACAGACTGCAGTGAACACTGAAACACAACTGTTCACTATCTGTGAAAGGCTCCTTTGTGTACTTCTATAGTGTTTGCAACCAATGTATTGGATACGGATGGAAGCACGTCACACTATAATTTCAATTGAATGGAGCAGCAAGAATTACACTAAAGAAAAAAATAAGTCTGTGAGTGACACGTGCAGATGCCTACAAACAGCGTTGGATGCAGAGCAAACTGCAGCGTCACCTGCACGCACACACACACCTTGCAGAGCTGTGAAAACAACACTGCAAGGCAAAAGGAAGCTTTACACAGCGGTTGGTAAACTAGCCTGCCTAAAGCACAGTACACAAAATCGCAATCTCTAACTGTCCCTCAGAGTCAGCAGAGCAGCGTTCTGTCCCTATCTGAATTCACAGCACAGTGACGCTAAAATGGCGGCGGCGCCTTTTATAGTGCATTCTGACATCATTTCAGCATCCAATCACAGCCATGCCATTAGTTAACATGACCGCAGCAGTACAGGATGTGCCCACACTTCTTAGGATTCCTCATTGGCTGACTAAAATCACATTGCCTCTCAAAGAATTATGGGAACTTCTGATTCCGGTATACGATATATGGAAAATATCGGAACTAAGTATCTAAAGTCCGATACAGCGAATATCGGCCGATACCCGATACTTGCGGTATCGGAATGCTCAACTCCACTTGTAATACTAGTAATGTAATTTACTACGCAACATGTCCATGTGTGAAAATTTACGTAGGTCTTACTACACGTCCTCATAAAAAGCGGATTAGGGAACATGTGCTTGGTATAGCAGCAGCGGCGGAACAAGGGGATCCCTGATGTTTGAAAACAATCCCACGCCACTTCAAACTTTACCATAATTGTGAAAGTAACCTGTTAAAGGTTAAAGGGATTGATAATATAATATCTAATATCCGTGGAGGTGGTTCCTCGAAAAAACTTGCACAAATGGAGGCCAGATGGATTTGGAGACTTAACACACTCCATCCATCTGGCCTCAATGAGAATCTTAGTTTTGTCCCATTCCTGAGATAATTATGCCATGGATTATTTAAAATGTATTATAAGTGCTATCTATAAATAGTTCTTTGCTGTATTGCTTTGTTTTTAATCTGTTTTTAATTATTTTAATTTTTCCTTCTCACTTAGTATCAGTGAATTTGCTTTGTTATCCCCTTCATCTAATCTACTATCTGCTTCAACTCTATGTGAATATTTCTGCATGCCCTCGATTTTATGACTTCAGAACATGAGGAGTGCCCTAACAAATTGAAGATTCATCTAATTTGACTCGTTATATTTTCACTGTATATGCCCTTATATATGTTATATGTCTGTGCACAACAATAGTATTTGATATACAACATGTTTTGATTATTAGTGCCATTTATACTGATGTTTATTGTGTTTTACACTGTTCTAATCAACAATATTGATATGCATGTTTCTTCCATTGTCCATCAGTGGAACCCTGCTGGTCGCCTCCCACTTGCACGCGTACCTGGCCGGCGCGGCATTGGTGGACCCTGTATGTCGGCGTCTGTACATGATCCTCTGTGGTCCTGTGAAGCCGACGTCATGGTTTGCCTGGTCGCTATGGTCACGTCCGCGTCAATTCCGGTGGGCGGTTCCCACCAGGAGAGTGACTGCATATCATCCAGGCAGTGTCCTGGTCTCTTGGATACCTATGAGGTCACTTCAGGTGGGCGGCCTCCACCAAGGCAATAACATTATGTGATCCAGGCAGCGTCCTGGTTTCCTTGGTATCTGCAAGGTCACTTCCGGTGGGCAGTTCTTCCTCCAATGTGGAAACATTACTCTGTATATGGAGCATTCTTGTTGCTATGAGACCCATTAGGTCACTTCCTCTCTGTGGATAATGTTTTATATAATCGCCACCTGTGTACTATCGACCTTTAGCGGCTGATATCCTGGGCTATGCCTATAAAAAGCGGATGTGGGAGGTTATGTGTGTGTCCCCTGACGAAGGCTGAGGCCCAAATGCGCATTGGGGAGGGCGCACATACCCTCCTGGATTCGCTTCTCGTTGGAGCCACCCTGTGCCTGTGTGCTAGGTAATTATTATGTACTATTAACTATTTCTTACACCTATACCATCCACTATTGGATTATACCGTTGACTTTGTTATGGTAATTGAATGTTTTTAGGTGTTGATTTTCTATGCCTTCATGCACACTTACACATGTGTGTAATACTTTACAGTCTATATTGTCTGCTCCTGAGGCCAATCCAGTCTGGGCAGTGCGCCTTTTGTCATTACAGCAATACTATTGATATATTTATATTTAAATCGCTTTTTCATCTCCTTGTTCTCCCTGTGTCTTTTTGTGAGATAAAATTTGATATATGTATTTTAATACTAAAATTGCTATTTAAACCTACTTTATGGACTAGTACACCTTTGTTGTTGCCGTTGGCAATTTCTGTTCTTTTACTATTTATGTAGTTAATGAATATTTTGGGATTATTTTTACTTTCTCTGGCAATGAGTCTCTCTGTCTCAATCTTAAAAGTGGAATAAAGAGCAATAGAAAAAACGAATGGTAAGAAAAAAAAAGTATCAATGAAAGCGTCCTCAAATGACTGACGGGTGAAATATGGAAAATTATAGCTCTCAAAATGCGGCGATTCAAAAACTTCTTACCAAAAAAAGTTTCTTTTAGTGTGTGACAGCTGCCAAACATAAAAACCCAATATAAAAACCCGCTATAAACAGTAAATCAAAACCCCTTTATCACCCGCTTAGTTAGGGAAAAATAATAAAATAAAAAAAATGTGTTTATCTCCATTTTCCCATTAGGATTAGGGTTGGGGCTAGGGTTACGGATAGGGTTGGGGCTAAAGTTATGGTTAGGATTGGGGCTAAAGTTAGGGATAGGGTTGGGATTAGGGTTAGGGTTGGAATTAGTGTTAGGGTTGGAATTAGGGTTAGGTTTGGAATTAGGGTTAGGGGGGTGTTAGGGTTAGGTTTGTGGTTAGGGATATGGATAGGGTTGGGGGTGTGTTGTGGTTAGGGTTGGAGTTAGAATTGCGGGGTTTCCACTATTTAGGCACATCAGGGGCTCTTCAAATGCGACATGGCGTCCGCTCTCGATTCCATCCAATTTTTCATCTGCGTCACTGTCATTCCTCCATTCAATGACCGCCGCTCCATTCCAATCAGCAACGGACTGGTCATCTGGAAACACTGGCAAATGCCAGATAGGTGGTCTGACAACACTCATAACAGTATCGGCATCTCAAAAAGTGGATATTCTTGACAATTGTAGCAGAATAGAGAGCTGTTGGCCTCTTGGTCGACTACCCTTACTTCACTTGGGCCGACCATATACTGCTCCCAGCCTGTGGCCTTGCAGAAGCCAGAGCAAGGTAGGGGATGCAGGCAGAACAACGCAGAGGATGCAGGTGAGCAAGGCAGGGGATGCAGGCAGAGTAAGTCAGGGGATGCAAGCGGAACAACACAGGGGATGCATGCAGAGCAAGGCAGAGGATGCAGGTGGCACAAGGGCAGGCCAGAAAACCTAGCTATAACTCTGGAAACAGTTAACAGCCGCTGGTCAATCACGGGCCGGCAGCTGACTTCAGCGCACACGTCGCCGACATATGATGTCACTGTCATATGCCGGAATCGTGGGTGAGGAATACACGCCTTAGCCGAATCGTGGGTGAGGACACCGTTGGAGCTTAGCCAGCTAAGGAAAAACTTTTTTTATTGTAAAGCCTCGGTATGGGGCACATTATACCGGTATGGTGGTGCATTATACTACTATGGTGGGTAGGGGGGGAAGGGGATGCATTATACTGCTATGGGGCTGCTGCATTATACTATATATGACTATGGGCTGCATAATACTACTATGAAGTACTATGGGGTGCATTATACTTTATGGATGACTATGGAGGTGCATTTGATTATACTATATGGATGACTATGAATTGTGCAGTATATGATATAGAGGACTATGGGGTGTATTATATTATATGGAGGACCATAGGTGTGCATTATACTTCTTATATGGATCCCCATGACTTCTATGTAAGCCCCTGATGAGTATAATGGTTTATTTTCGTTTATACATTACAGAACAACGACAGTACGGGGGACAGATATATACCAGGATAGGGCACCAGATAGTTACACCACTGAGGTCAGACTATGCAACATTGCAACAAAGCTATAGTGTGGGAAATGAATAGGGAAAATGTGAATTTGGGTGGAAAATATTTTGGCATGGGAGGGACCCATTTGAAAGTTCGCACTGGGGCCCATAACTTTGTAGTTACACCACTGGTCAAAAGACATAACCAAAGCCTATATAGCAGTGATTTATTTTAACATTTATATATTCACATACCTTTTTGTGCTCAGAGTGCTGTTTGTATAAATGATATATGATATGCTAGTCCAATGCAGTCACAGCAGCCTGCACCTGTACATTTATTTTCATTTTGCTAAGAGGTGCTTGCCATTTTCATTTTTTGCAGCCCTTATCATTGCTGACTAGAAACCCCACATAATTTCACAGTGCCCGCATATAACACACAGTAATCATAATCAATTTTAACAACACCGAGTCCTACAAACAAAAGGTGGAAATTATGAACTGTCAAAGGGTTTAATGGGCCCCTACACAGCAAATCTAACATTGGCATGTAGCATATGAAGAAGTAACGATATTCAGTTCAGATTCACTTGTTTATTCCAGGCACTCTATTTACAAGGTAAATGCAGAAAAAAGCTTTAATTCTGAAAAAATATAATCCAGCGTAAATTTGGTGTTTTCTGTTTGTGCATATGGTCAGTTTCCTATCCAGACAACAGAAGATACAAGACTGCACCTGTGAGCTATGGATGATAAATGAGGCTTGCAGAACTCCAGCCCAAGACAAACATAATTATCTCTCCAGTCTCCACACTCTGGCTATGCCTTGCCTCCTGCTGCCCCTTTCACTCTTCACTTAAGGAGACCTGGTATTTTGTGTCCTGGCACTGATTTCAGACCAGCTGAGCCTCATGGTTGTGGAACATTGTACATTTTGTCACGTGTTAACTCATTAACTACCAAAAAATGTACAGTTTGTTTTTTGACTATGGACACATTTGCACACAGTATGTGTTTTTGAAGGCAACAGAAGCTGCTGTAGTGCAGGGGAAACAGAAGGCATTGATAGCAACTGAAAAGCCCTGAGGCGTCGGATACTTGCCAAGTTTAAAACATTATTTATAACCATAGCTATAAATATGAGTATAGCATATTTCATAGGATTATTTAAATTAAGTTAATTAAAGGGTATTACAAAAAAATGCAAAAAGTGTAATTATTGAATTAAAAATGAGGCATCTAGCAACATTTATTAACCAGGAAAATGGCATCAAAGGGCAGGTCTATTCCAACAACTTAATATAAGTACTATAAAAATACAGATTGGCAGATTTGGAGAACTGTAAATGTGATTTCATGGCCTTATTCACCAATAGTAGGCCCATATGATAAATTCATGAGTCTCAAATTATTGTATTTCCTGGTTCCGACTAGAGTTGAGCGAATATCTTCGGTTCCCCGCTTATACGGTAAGCTATAGCACTTGCCGAATAAGCTACAGTGGGAATGCGGATACATGGAGCGCGCCGGCTGAACAACTGATCGCCACCGCAGCTGCATGTGTCGCGGCTTTTCACTGTCACAGCACATGCATGAAGAGCCTGTGTGTTGGGCTCTCATGCATGTGCTGTGACAGTGACACAGCCGCGACACATGCAGCTGCGGTGGCGATCAGCTGATCAGCTGGCGAGATCTAGGAAGCCAGGTTCCTGCTGTAGCTTATTCGGCAAGCGCTATAGCTTACCGTATAAGCGGGGAACCGAAGATATTCGCTCAACTCTAGTGCTGACATGACACCTACATATACTATGCACTCTACAGAATAATCATTACCCTCAATTCATCTCCAACAGGACTGACAATGAAGTTTTCTATCTCAGACAAAGACCAAGCTGAATTTCATTGGTAGCCAATTAATTTATCAGTCTCTTTTTTAATTGATATATGGAAGAAAACCAAGGTATCTAGAAGAAATCTGCACAAACGTAAGTAAAGCATAGAAGCTTCATTCAGATGTCATATGATGGCACAAAGGAGTCTTTAATACTGATTCATGAGCACAAGAAAGAAATATCATATTAGCAGGTTATGCAATGCTGCTAAGGGAGAATACAATCAAAAGCCAAGAAAAACAAAAACAGCATATGCCCTTTAGTAATAAGTAAATAGTAATAGTACATATAACACATATAATAGTACATATAATAAGCATAAATAACATAGGATACTTAGTCAACATATTTTGATAAAAAAAAAGAAAAGCCATCCCACTGTGTCAAGGTGTACCCAATCGGGACAGTCCTATGTCTCGTATTAAAACCTCATCTTGTTTCAGTTGTCACAATAGGGGAGAATATGGTGCCTTACACGGGTGCCATAAAGCAGTTTACCAGAGAGCCTTACCGCAAATCATGCATGTATCATGACACGTGATATAAAAGAAGCTAATGAAAAAGTGATGTTCCCTGAGGAAGCTGCTTCATGATTTTATTAGACAGCTTCTGTCTCTTGTCTATTTACATGTCCCTTGGTGATGAGACATTGAAGTAAATCAGGGATCTGCTGGTTCAAGGTTTTCTGTTCCCCACAGACTAGAAGTCCTAAACGTTTGCAGAATGAGCCCTAATCAATCACTATAAAGTCCAATTGTGCTGAGTTTGACCTCCTCTGACCAGTAATTAGCATCTCCTCATTGTCAATAGTCTGACTGTCTTCAATGATGACCAGTTTAACTCGTCCACCGCCAAGGGGAAATTAAAACAATGGAAATGTATCCTTTGTATAGCCATTAAGGGAGTGTGGTTAATCCCAGTCTAGTAATTCTCATTATGCTGTGATGACCTTACACCTTGTTAGTAAAAGATATGGATCCTAACACTTATAGCACAATCAGCAGCGACTAATAATAGTAGAAATAATCTAAATCTTGGCTTTTTCTATAGAACTCATTAATTTCTATACTGGAATTTATTTTTGTTTTATGTGCAGATAGCCTTTATTTTAATTTTGTCAAAGATTTTTTAGTGTCCTCTAGATTTTGCCTGCTGGAAGGGTTACTAATGGCCTGTTCAAATGAGCAATGGATGGTTGCTCTTCATGATGGTATCGTCCATTAACGTCCCGATATCTGCAAAATTTATGTCGAAATCAATGTCTGAAACTCTTGGTTATGCCTTGCAATTTCCACGGATATAATACTCTTCTAAAAGTTATGGCATCATAAGAATAAAGAGGCCACATTTCTTGATTTTCAAAATCTCATGCAACCTAGTTAGGGTGTGTGAACATTGACGAAATGGACAGGTTGAGAGACTGATATAAAGAAAATGAACAATGCAATGAATACTCAACATTATTGTATTGTGCTGCATAAATAAATTTGTAAAATATATAAAAAAATGTGACAAACCTAACATTATATGTTTTACTGGGTGCTTTAGATTTAATTGTTTCTGGCTGAACCTCATACAATATGTTACTACATTAGTTAAAATGCATGCTGTACTTAATATCGACACAGGAACAAAAGTAAGTAAATCTGGGCACAATTAAAAAGATGATTGATAGCTAAAATTATGGGCACTATGATGGCTCCACGGGTGCTGTGTTATAATTTGAACAAGGAAATGTCTATATGGCATTTGGGTATCCTTTACTTGTGTTTCTCTATTTTCTTTAACATTCCAAAAACTTATTTATAGCTTAGTTGAGCTTTATCGACCTGGCCCTGGTTTGGTTAGGATATGTTAACACAGAATTTTTTATTTTACTCCAAAATTCACATGAAAACCACTTCAAATGCTTTGTGAAAAAAACTTTCTATTCATTTTTCTGGGAAAAGAATCCTATAATGCATTTGGTGCTGTTGCTTTCAATTTGGAAAGGAAACAACACATCAATTCTTCCAGTGTTTCTGCTTGAATGGTTGGGAAAACACTAGAGTTGAGCGAAACAGGTCGGTCAGATTCAAAAATCACCGACTTTCGCCAAAGTCGGGTTTTCGTGAAGTCGACCATGCGGTTGTCGACCCGAGCACCAAAGTCGGTTTTCCCATAATGCTTGCAGGAGCCTTTTCTCAGCCAATGAGCAAGGACGCACACTGTGGGCAACAAGATGACATGGGCAGCGGCCACCACCATCTTAGAGAAGGGCATTGCAGTGATTGGCTTGCTTTGTGTGGCGTCACAGTGGCTATAAAAGCCCTGACCGCCGACCGCCATTTTACTTCTGCCGATCTTAGCGTAGGGAGAGGTTGCTGCCACTGTTTCTCAGTAGGGAGAGAGTTTAGGCAGGAAAGAAAAGTGATTCTATGCTTGTGCGGATAGCAATTGTACTGTACAGTTAGTGTGCAGTAACGGGAGGATTTTGTTGTGTGCAGCAGGGCTGGTTATTAGGCTGCCTGCCAGTGACAGGGGAGGATTTTCTTGTGTGCAGCAGCAGAGCTGGTTATTAGTCTGCCTGCTAGCTGTATTGCTGTGTGTACACCGCTGTGCAAGCTGCTTTTTGCACAGCACTAATACTTTTATTCTTTTTTTCTGCACAGTTACCGAGCGTTCATTTTTTCCCACACCGTATAGAGCTGTACGCTCCTAAAACACTACCGTGTACCGGCTGGTATCACGGACAAATACATGTTGACTATCTGTATGTGACTCCGGAAATATATCCGGAGATTTACAATTACCCCTATACTATATACACCTGGTATCTTCAGATACAGTGCCCTTTATCTGCTTTTTATGTTCTGGTCTAATCCATACTGAGTTAGCGTCTGTGTGTCACTCCGGAAATATATACGGAGATTTAAAATTACACCAACACTATATACACCTGGTATCTTAAGATACAGTACCCCTTTTCTGCTTTTTATATTCTGGTCTAATCCATACTGAGCCAGTGAGCGTCTGTGTGTTACTCTCAAAATATAGACGGAGATTTAGAATTTTTCCCTTCACTGTATACAGCTGTACGCTTCTGATACAGTACCAAATATCTGCTGGTATTTTGGGTACATTTTCCCAAACATGAGGAAGTTGGTGGAAGAGGCCACGGACGTGGGCGGGGGGACCAGCTGGTACTGATGGTGGTGGTGTGCATCTGCTGGTAGTGCCAAAAGCACAATAGCACCTAAGGCAGGAGGTGATGAGCCTGCTCATTGTCTGGCTCCAGAAGGCCTGGAAGGCTCCCTTTTCTGGGAGTAAGTAAACCACTTTTAAAGCCGGAGCATCAGGAACAGGTTTTGGCTTACATTGCCGAAACAGCCTCCAGATCCATCGCCTCCTCTTCTGAAGTTTCAAAAAATGCAAGCAGGAGTCATCAGTTCAGGCTCCTGATGAGGAACAATACCTTTCCTTGTGTCCTTCACCCCCACCAAAAGTGAAGGATGCGGCAGGCCACACTTCAGATTACTCCATGGAGCTCTTTTCAAGTACCATGCCTAGGTTATCAAGTCAAATCCTGAATTCCCCAGTCCAACATGAATCTGACATGGAGTGCACTGATGCACAGTCACTACTAGATGATTCTGCTGGTACATTCACCCAGAGCACTACATTGCCCTTGCAGTCTACTGAGCCAGAATCTGACCCTGATGAAACTCAGGTGCCCCTTCCAGCTTACTATACCACCGTACACGGTGACACAGAGGAAGGTGCAGATGAAATTGAAGAGGAGGTGATGGATGACCCAGTTGTTGACCCGGATTGGCATCCATTGGGGGAAGAGGGTGCCGCTAGCAATAGCTCAGAAGAGAAGAAGGATCCGCAGCAGGCGTCGACATCGCAGCAGCGGTTATCTGGCAGGCCCGTAGCAGTCAAAACTTGTTAATAAAACAAAAAGAGTTGCAGGACAGCTTGGCCAGATGGTCAAATTAGCCCAGCGTGCAAACCCTGAAAATTTATACCATAGTAGGAAGAGTGAAGTGTGGCACTTTTTTGACCAAAATTCTATTGATGAGGCAAAGGTTATCTGTAAGAAGTGCGGAAGGACCTTTAGCCGAGTGAAAAATCTCTGAAATTTGAATACCAGTTGCATTTCTTAGACATTTAATAAACATGCACTTGCAAGCATGGATGGACTAGAAAACCTCAGGTAGCACATGTGCAGCTGCTCCGACTGAAGGTAGCCACCAATGCTCCATCGCTTCCCCCACTGTAAGCCCACCATTTAGCACACCACCAGCAAGAAATGTTGAGGTGTCGTCACAAGGCCAAAGCAGTCAGGGAATCACAATGTTTTTGCAACGAAAGACTGAATCTAGGTCATCACCACCAACCCAACCACCACCACCACCATCACCAACCCCTCAGTCCGTCATGTCCACCCCTAGTTCACCCATATGCAGCTCTCAAGTCCAGCTCACCCTAGCAGACACTCTGAGTAGGACAAGAAAGTACTCATCCTCTCATCCGCGTACACTGGTTTGAACGCC
>JARQOD010008909.1:0-33625 GCA_033576555.1 Oophaga sylvatica
CTACGCCCTTGCCTGGATTTCCGTGAGCTTAATCGGATTACGGTCCGAATCCGTATCCGCTCCCACTTATTCCCGATCTCTTCAATCAGATTCTGGGCGCCAAATGGTTCTCTAAGTTGGATCTCAGGGGGGCGTATAATCTGATTAGGATGAAGGAGGGGGATGAGTGGAAGACGGTGTTTAACACTCCGGTGGGACATTATGAGAACCTTGTCATGCCATTTGGTCTGACTACTGCCCCGGCGGTGTTTCAACATTTTGTCAATGATATCTTTCGCCACCTAGTGGGACAGTTTGTTGTCATTTATCTGGATGACATCTTAATTTACTCGCCGGATCTTGTGCCTCATCAGGAGCATGTGAGGCAGGTGTTGCAGATCTTGCGGGATAATAAACTGTACGCCAAATGGGAGAAGTGTGTATTCGCCGTACAGGAACTTCAGTTTTTTAGGATTCCTGGTGTCATCTTCTGGTTTTCGTATGGACCCTGGGAAAGTGAGGGCAGTGCTTGAGTGGGATCGGCCAGAGGATCTTAAGGCATTACAACGTTTCCTGGGGTTTGCTAACTACTACCGGAAATTTATTTCGTAATTTCTCGTCCATAGTTAAACCTCTCACTGACATGACAAAAAAAGGGATGGATTTTTCAAGGTGGTCTGACAAAGCTTGTCAAGCGTTTTCCTCCTTGAAAAAATGTTTTGCTTCAGCACCCATACTCATTCAACCGGATGCGTCACAACCGTTCATTGTGGAGGTAGACGCTTCTGACGTAGGGGTGGGAGCGGTATTATCTCAAGGTCCGTCCCCTGGTAAATGGCATCCGTGCGCCTTCTTCTCTAAGAAATTGTCGTCCGCTGAGAGGAATTATGATGTCGGCAATAGGGAACTCTTGGCCATTAAGTTAGCTTTTGAAGAGTGGCGTCATTTTTTGGAGGGGGCAGTCCACCCGGTCACCGTCATTACCGATCACAAGAACCTGCTATATTTAGAGTCTGCTAAACGTCTGAATCCCAGACAAGCTAGGTGGTCGTTGTTTTTTACCAGGTTTAATTTTGTCGTCACATATCGTCCTGGGTCAAAAAATGTAAAGGCAGATGCCTTATCTCGCAGTTTCCCTGGGGCCGGGAGGACGGATGACCCGGTTTCTATCCTTCAGGAGGGGGTAGTGGTGTCGGCTGTATGCTCTGAGCTTGAGGAGGAGGTATTGGAGGCCCAGGGGGACGCCCCTGTTGGACCTCCAGGGAGACTGTTTGTTCCAGATCAATTAAGACAAAAGGTAATCGAGGCACACCATAATTCTGCTTTGGCAGGACACCCAGGGAGTAAAGCAACTGTGGATCTCCTTTCACGCCGGTTTTGGTGGCCTAACTTAAATAAGGAGGTAGTAACTTTTGTCGCGTCCTGTGGGGTTTGTGCGCGCTCTAAGACCCCACATACCCGTCCGTCTGGGGCCCTCTTACCTTTAAAAATCCCGGAGCGTCCGTGGACCCATCTGTCTATGGACTTCATTACGGACCTCCCGCCGTCTTCGGGTTAAAACAGTCATACTTGTTGTAGTGGACAGGTTCAGCAAGATGGCACATTTTATTGCTCTTCCTAATGCTAAAACTCTTGCACAGGTGTTCATTGGGGAGATTGTGAGACTTCACGGGGTACCCTCCGATGTGGTGTCGGATCGGGGGTCTCAGTTTGTATCCAAATTCTGGAAGGCATTTTGTACACGGCGGGGGATGCAATTGTCATTTTCATCGGCTTTTCATCCGCAGACCAATGGTCAGACAGAGCGTCTAAATCAGAGCTTAGAGACATATCTCCAGTGTTTTGTGTCAGAGAACCAGGAGGACTGGGCTTCTTTCTTGCCTCTGGCAGAGTTCGCTCTTAACAATAGGCGGAGCGAGTCCACTGGTAAGTCCCCGTTTTTTGGGGCATATGGTTTTCACCCCCAGTTTTGTACTTTCAATAGGGGGGGCTCTTCTGGGGTTCCTGAGGAGGAACGATTTTCGTCGTCACTTGCTTCAGTGTGGAGAGGAGTGCTGAATAATCTGTGTACTATGGGGAACCGATACAAACGTATGGCTGATAGGAGGAGAGTGTCTGGTCCGGACCTAAGTGTGAACGATCTGGTATGGTTGTCTACCAAGAATATTAAACTGAAGGTTCCCTCCTGGAAACTAGGTCCCAGGTTCATCGGGCCATACAGGATCAGTTCTATAATTAATCCGGTGGCATTCCGTCTTGACCTCCCTCCTACGTTTAAAATTCACAACGTGTTCCACAGATCGTTGCTGAAGAGGTATGTGGCGCCGGTGATACCATCACCTTTACCTCCTGTGGTGGTCAATGGTAACTTGGAGTTTCAGGTGTCGAAAATCATGGATTCACGTCTGAATCGCCGGTCCCTTCAGTACTTGGTTCATTGGAAGGGATATGGTCCTGAGGAGAGGACGTGGGTTTCTGCGTCGGATATTAACGCAGACAGATTAATTCGGGCCTTCCACACAACTCACCCTGATAAACCTGGCCCTGAGGGTCCGGAGGCCCCTCGTAGAAGGGGGGGTACTGTCATGGGTGTGTCGCCACGAAGATCGTCGCGATTTCACAGCCTGACTTCTCACAGCTGAGTTGTTGGTGCTTGGTGTTTGTTGGCAGTGAGGGAGTTAATTCTACCTTTTTCTGTGCCTCGCCCGGCTGCTGTTAATGTTGCACTAATGAGCTTCCTTCAAATACCTGCCAGTCTGCTTAGGAAGTGTCGGTGAAAGCATTCATTCAGACCAGCAGAGCGGATCGTATTGAGAAGTCTTAAGCTAAGAGTACCTGTTGTGGTTTTCTCCTCTCCTCGCTTATTATTTATCTCCTTACCCGTTGGTGTTCCCTCTGTAGTTGAAGTTTTGTATGCAAGGCGGTGTAAGGTTCTGTGTACATGTTCCTGAAACTCAGTTTTTCCGTCAGCCATTTTACTTTCTGTCTTGCTGCAGCTGTCTTGCCCTCAGTCAATATGGAGTTTCCAGCTTGCATGTTCCCGCCCTGATTCTCTCCCTCTTGCTTCTTAAGCAGCCACAGCTGAGCAATCAGTGCTTCAGAATCAAGCCTGCAGTGAACCTGTGACCTGACTCCTGGAAGCCTTGGACCTTGTACTCCAGTTATTTCCTATTGTGGAACTTTGGAACACTCGTGGACTTTGGAACCTTGCTATTTGATAAATCCACGTTTGCATGGACTTATGGTAACAGAGAAGAGATCCTGAACCTGTTGTGTGAGTGATTGCTGAGCTTAAGTTACTCTGGCCTGCTGTGTCTCCTGCTTTTGTATCTGCAAACTGTGTGACTATTATTGCCACTTGTATGAAGTAATACAAGACCTTCTATATCAAACCTGTGACTCCTGTGTTTTCATCGCACCCAAGCACAAGACACTATATGAACTGTACTCCTTACATTACAAGATTCTGAAGCCAAACGTTAGTGTCTGCTGGGTCTGGAAAGGCTGTGTCTGCTGTAACTGTGGATATCAGATGTCCGGTTGTACTTTCTGTGATGACAGTGGTTGTGACTTCTCACAACCATTCCAGGTGAGCAGTTCCCTTAATTTTTTTTTTTCTGCAGTGTTACCACAGGTAAACACTATTGTTTTTTTGTTTTTTCTTTCCTCTTTTGTGTCTGCTGTAACTGTGGATATCAGATGTCCGGTTGAACTTTCTGTGATGATAGTGGTTGTGACTTCTCACAACCATTCCAGGTGAGCAGTTCCCTTAATTTTTTTTTCTCTCTGCAGTGTTACCACAGGTAAACACTATTATTTTTTTTTTCTTCTCCTCTCCTTCCAGTACTCCTGTCTTAAAAGATCTGGAAAATGGAGGCCCGCATAAAGGAACTTTGCGGAGTGACTGATAACATCCTTGCAGATTTGCAGACTATAAAAACCCGTTTTACAAACCTACAGGACCTCACTAACCACAATTTGCAAGTGTTTGGACAGACTGCCCAGGATTTGCGAGCCAGGATTGAGGTTCTAGAGGAGCGAGTCCAGGCTCCTGCCGTAGCCCCGAGTTCTGGGATTCCTAAGTTGCCCCCTTTTCGTTTTGGCGGTGAACGTGAGAAATTCAGGGGATTTATTAATTAATGCAATCTTTTTTTTTCTGCACATGCTTCACAATTTCCCACTGAACGATCTAAAGTGCTTACTATAATTATGTTGCTTACCAACAAGGCTTTGATGTGGGCAAACCCTCTGATTGAGACTGAGGATGAATGTTTGGATCATCTTGATGCTTTCATTTCAGCCATGGGGCAGGTGTTTGATGACCCCAATCGAGGTGCAACAGCTGAAGCAGCCATGTTAACTTTGCGCCAAGGTAAGCACTCGGTAGCCGAATATGCCCTGGATTTCAGGAGATGGGCCCTTGATACCACCTGGGACAGTTCCGCCAAAAAATCTATTTTTCGAAAAGGGTTATCTCCACTGATTAAGGATGAACTTGCTCGTGCCGACCCTCCCACTGCGTTAGGTGACTTTATTAACTACTGCATCCGTATTGATACTCGTCTGACTGAACGCAGGCAAGAGAGATGGTTCGAAAGCAATCGCACTAACCTTTTCCTACCTTCCTCTCCAGCTAAGGAACCTTTGAGTAGGATCACACGGGAACCTGAACCTGAACCCATGCAGGTAGACTCTTTACAACGACGGGTTAGTGATGCATGCAAGGAACATCGTTTTAAGGAGAATCTATGTTTCTATTGTGGTAAGTCAGGGCACTTCATTATAAACTGCCCCAGCCGTTCTCGTAAGACTACTGCAGCACTCATTCACTGTGAGTGTTGCGAGAGGGGATCTGTTAGGTCCGAGCCTCAGGCTCCAGAGAGATCTGCAGCAACAGATCTTGATTTCTCCGACTTAAACTCCGTTACTTCTGAGGATGTTGACTGTGTAAACGCTGCAATTTTTCAAGTTTCCTCAGCGGTGTCCCAGCTGAGTTGTAAGAAAAACAATTCTCATTGCTTTCTTTCCATCAAACTCTGGGTTGACTCAGCTTGGGTGTCTAGCTCTGCTATGATCGACTCAGGGGCAAGTGGAAATTTTATGGATGTCTCCTTTGCTCTGAAACAGGGGATACGTTCAGTGAAGAAGGCTACTCCAGTACAGATGGAAACTGTGGATGGCTCCCTGCTGACCTCTGGACCAGTGGATCAGGAAACAGAGCCTTTGAGGGTTCTTATGGGTAAAGATCATCAAGAGAAACTGTCCTTTATGCTTATCTCTTCTCCCCACTTTCCCATTATTCTAGGGCTACCATGGCTGCAGGCTCAGAATCCTACCATTAACTGGGAGACCAAGGAATTACACTTTCCAGAGAAACAGATGAGTCCAAAAGTTTCAGCTTGCTCTGTTCCTAAAGGAACCATGTCAGTCCCTGAACTACCAGCTGTATACCAGGACTATGTGGATTTATGTGACAAGAAGAACGCTGACCAGCTTCCCCCTCATCGTCCATATGATTGTCCAATTGAATTATTGCCTGGAGCAGAGATACCTTTTGGTAAATAAATACATTGGACCTTATAAAATCAGTAAAATTATAAGTGCTGTCGCTTGTCGTCTTCAACTGCCCAGAACTATGAGAATCCACCCTGTCTTTCATGTATCTCTACTAAAGGCTGCGACACCCAATACGTTTCCTGGACGTTCTTCTCCTTGCCCTGACCCAGTGCTAGTCGATGGTCAGGAAGAATTTGTGGTGGAAAGGATTCTAGATTCCAGGTTGTATAGAAATCAGTTACATATTTGATTAAATGGCAGGGCTACCCAGTGGAGGACAATTCATGGGAACCAGTCAATAACGTTAATGCTCCTCGCTTGCTCCGTCAGTTTCATCAGAGGTACCCACACAAGCCTGGTCTGAGGTCATCCGGAGGTTGTCCCTAAGGGGGGAGTAATGTAAGGTTCTGTGTACATGTTCCTGAAACTCAGTTTTTCCGTCAGCCATTTTACTTTCTGTCTTGCTGCAGCTGTCTTGCCCTCAGTCAATATGGAGTTTCCAGCTTGCATGTTCCCGCCCTGATTCTCTCCCTCTTGCTTCTTAAGCAGCCACAGCTGAGCAATCAGTGCTTCAGAATCAAGCCTGCAGTGAACCTGTGACCTGACTCCTGGAAGCCTTGGACCTTGTACTCCAGTTATTTCCTATTGTGGAACTTTGGAACACTCGTGGACTTTGGAACCTTGCTATTTGATAAATCCACATTTGCATGGACTTATGGTAACAGAGAAGAGATCCTGAACCTGTTGTGAGAGTGATTGCTGAGCTTAAGTTACTCTGGCCTGCTGTGTCTTCTGCTTTTGTATCTGCAAACTGTGTGACTATTATTGCCACTTGTATGAAGTAATACAAGACCTTCTATATCAAACCTGTGACTCCTGTGTTTTCATCGCACCCAAGCACAAGACACTATATGAACTGTACTCCTTACATTACAGGCGGTCTTTATTTTCCCCCTTGTTCTGTCTCGTTTGTCTTGTACTGTTTGTAGGCAGTTACCTTCCCGTTCCCTGTGGTGGTAATCAGGGTCCTTCTCAGGACTAGATTACAGTGGGTCAGGGATTTACAGGAGATAGGGTTACGCTGGCGGCCTGGACCTCTGTACCATTAACAGTACCTCCAGGTAGAGGGATTAGTCAGGACCCCAGCTTAGGGTCAGCATAGACCCCGGTCCTCCTGTATTCTGAGACAGCGTGACATTAGGTCACTCATCACTGAGCTAACTGAGGCATCACTACTTCTACCTGTTCCATCAGGCGACCCATTTCCTGTATTAGCTCCAGCTTGAGGACTTGTAGTCTTAAGCGAACCTCTTCGCCTCTCAATACCACGGGTTGAAGGTGGCGGCCATCTTCTTTCCATTTCCTGCAGCTCTCTGTTGACCTGCTCCCTCCAAGTCGTAGCTGCTCTACTTCTCTCAGGTAGGACACACGATACTCCAGGAGCATCCGAATATTTCCAAGGCTCTCCCTGGATCCAACAACGAGGAATGGAACCATCCCGTCTTCACCCACGACCTGAACTTCGTCATCAGCCGGAATCCTGACTCTCGTCACACCGGCCTTGTGCACCATCTCCTGCATCACTTTCCCGAGTCTTCCGATGACCTTCTTCACCAGACCTCTGGGCACTTGAATGATGTCTTCCATCAAGCCACGCTGATTTTGAGTCTTTCTTGCTTGCTCCAGACGTCGAGCGGCTTCTTTATTTCTCAACAGGATCACCTGTTTCGTGCGGAGACAATGTAGGTGCATGTCCTTCAGGATAGCCACCCGCTTCAGTGTGACTTCCTTAGTCGACAGTATGACTAACTGTTTCATCTCTGGCACCCAGTTCACACTGCATGCTTCTACTGCCTTTCTAAAGGCCTCATGCACCTCCTCAATGGCACACACTTCTCGCCTGTCTTCGGGTATCTCTATTACACACTTGAAAACGGACCCATCACCTTCTTGGACAGACTGTTGTACCTCCTCGTCCTGAGCGTTAGTACGGTTTTCCAAGACCTCAATCTCCTTTGTGTGGCCATCTGCGTGGCACTTCGCTTGCTGTACTTCGTCTCCCGTGGATTTCTGGAGCTGGGCATTAGTCTCTTTCTCCATCTTGAGTTTACGAAGAACTTTATCTCGCTCCTCTGCCAAGCCGTGACACTCATCCTCCCTCCGGTGAAGCTCCTGCTGATGCTTCTCCTGGGCCTCTCTGAGCACCTCCATATCTTTCCATAGGGCCTTGTTCATACTATGACACGCTGACAGATGATCTCTGAGCTTAGAGACTTCCTTCTCCAGCTCCTCCATTCTGTGCTCAATTATTCGTCTCAGGACCCTTTCTTGCTCAACTGCCTCTTTCACTGTTTCTTTCAACAGCTCTATCTCCTGGTCCTGCTCTCTTTTAGCCAGCACATGTCGCACCATCACTTCTTTAATTACATTTTCAGATGGGCACTCTTGCCCACTCACACTCTGCCTCTTCAGAGTTCCGCCTGTTCCGGCATCCGCAGCTTCCACTGTCTCACGACTCCCGGTCACTTCAGAGAGCTCCAGCTCTGCCTCCTTATCAAGGACAGTCACCTGACCAGTACCTGACCCTGACTCTGACTCATCATTTCTCTTCTGAGAGGATGTAGCCTGTCCCGCCTTTCCGCGGCCCCTGTGGCGAGCGGACGATCGGCCATTTTTACTTGGCTCCACCTTACTGCACTCGCTTTCCCTTGCAGTCCAGTCACAGTCTACATAGGAGTCACTCCCACTCCCCCTGTCATCCTGGAACAGCACGTCCCCACCTAGACAGGTGTCAGACCCTTGCGCTAGAGCTAAACCGTTTCCCACGGTCACACGTCTCGTCACCTCCAAGTCCCCGAGTTGGTCTGACCCACACTTTCTTCTGGTCACCTGGGGCTCGGGACTATCGCTATTAGGGTTTACCTCCTTTTCACACTTCACACGGCAAGGAACCACTACAGCCGCCTGCTGTGATGGGGCTCCCTTAGGGTCATTCCGTCTCTCCTCTGAGCAACCCCACACTTCATCAACCTCCCATGCATTTTCAAAAAATACAAAGTCCCGTGCCCTCTCATAGGGGTACAATACGTTCGGTGGTATACCGCCATCTTGATCCTCGACACTTGTGGACATCTCAAGCGTCACCCTGTCTACCAAATAGTCCACAATGAGCCCGTGGATGCAACACACCTGGACCTTTTTCTCGGTCAGACAGAGAACTAGCGGAGTTCCTTTCAGAGTCACCTGACTCTCTGAGTCCAACTGTCCAGAGACTCCTTCCCTATGTAACATTACCGTACACACCTGTGGGCTGTTATCAAACGGGAAGCCTATGCTACATGCGGAATACGTATAACACCCACACCGCTGTTTCTCAGATATGTCCACTGAGGAAACCGGTGCCACCCCTTTTTGATTTGCCGCCCCCTTTTGGGACTCCGCCCCTTCCGGGCCACCCTCCCAATTTGGGTTACCACCCCCTTTTGGGCAACTGGTTTGATTTGGGCTACCACCCCCTTTTGAGACTCCGCCCCCTTTTGGGCCACCATCCCAATTTTGGGTTGCCACCCCCCTTTTGGGACTCCTCCCCCTCTAGGGACACCCCCCAACACTGGGGTACACATTGTAGACTCCCCCACGGCTCTACCGGACCTCAGTTCGCACAGACCCTTATGTCTCTTTGGCTGGTACTGTTCCTTTAAGAGGTCACCCACTCTGGACCTCTGATGTCCTTATGGTACCTCACCAGCTGCTGCTGGTACTGCCACCACCCGCCAACACCTCCGGCTGCTGCGCACAAGCCGCTGCTGCCACTGCAGCTCTTGCTGCTGCAGAACCTCTTGCTGTTACAGTCACTGTAGCTCCTGCTACCATAAGTCTCTGCACGCTGCGCTGTCTTGCCGCTTGTCACCTTCGTGACCCCAAGAGTCACAGCCAGCCGCTTGTCCCCTTCGTGACTCCACGAGTCACAGCACACACCTTACACGTGTTCCAGAAAAAAAACACCATAAAAAAAAACAGTTTCTCACTGACCCATCAGCACACCACAGACTCCTGTCTGTTACCTGTTGATCACGCAGGTTTCCGGACACCTCCTTTTCATAGAGGCATCCCACAAGGACAAAACAATCTCTCACTGACCCGTCAGTACATCACAGACTCCTGTCTGTTACCTGTTGGCCACGCAGGTTCCGGACACCTCCTCTTAGAGGCATCCAACAAAAGAAAAAAAACAAAAAACAGTCTTTCTCTCACGAACAGTTCCCTCTGGTCCCGACCAGCATAACACGGTTTTCAAGACCGTTACCTGTTGGCATCAACCACACAGGTTCCTGGAGACCTCCTCCTCAGAGGTATCCTATCAGCATGCTTTTTCTCCATTTTCCATGACCCCGGTCAACATAACACAGACTCCTGTCTGTCACCACTGCTTAACAGTTTCTTCAGATACCTCATATCAGAGGCACCACATAAGCACAAATGCACAGTTTATTCGTGACCACTGGTCACACTCACGGTTTTCACAGACCGTCCGTTCCTCCTCTGATTCCTCATTCCCAGTCCTGGAACATGTGCTCCTTGGGTCGCTGCCCGCATTCTCCACCAATTGTAAGGTTTCACTCACTCGGCTGCTTCAGAGGTAATCAGGAGACACGTTTCTTATGCAAAAAGTCCATAGGTTTATTACAGCATAAACCATAGTACATACAATCCAACTCTTCAATGCTTCAGCTCCTGCCTGGAGCCTGACTCCTCAGTCACAGAGACCTCTCTGTCATGTCCCGCCGGATACATGGAAGTCTGCCCACGCTGGCAGATTCCCACACACTCTCCCACAGGTGCCAAGCACACTTGGTTACATAGGTGTAACCCCGCCCACAGGTGAGGTCAGGATCACATGGTTAAGTCACCTGATCATGACCTCATCACAGGTCCTTCAGACACACACCATTACATACTGGTTTTATCCCGGGTATTCAGACACATACCCCTTAGGTGGGTTTGTAGGTGACTGGACCCGCCCAGCTCTCCAAGTCACCTGGAAGCCTCCCAATGTATAGCACAACTCTCAGCAGTAGATCTGCTGAACAAAACAAGCCCAGGCTTCCATCACAGGGCCACCCACCTCTGCGATACATACCGTCCATCCATGACATGCCTCCATGCATATCCCGAGGGCCATACACAGTGCCCCCTAGCTGCATCAGGGGTCACTACACCACACCCCATAGAAAGTTCTGGAATTTTAAAATACATAGAAACTCCAGTTCCTCATTTTCACCTATGTGATAATTGGTCTAACTGTTGATTTTAAATTATTCTGGACAGAAACCAATTGTTTTAAAATCACTCAGAAACTTCAGCTCCTCATTTTCGCCTTTGTGATAATTGGTCTCTGTAAATAGTCTACTAAGATATAAGTTTCTATCAAGTGAAACAGACACTCATATAGGGATTTGGCTGGCTAAAAAAAACTATCTTTCACATACATTTAGTATTTTACATACGTATAAAGCAATCCTTTAATACTGAATGATACTGTACAATAAAATCCTTTTAGGCTGTACATAGACTACTAAGATATAAACCAAAATGTGTTATAAGGCGAGACTTCAAATAAAACCTGTCCTTCATTTCACAAACCCACTTCTGCGGCTGTGGCAGGCTAAAAAAAAGTCTATCTTTTACATACATTTACTGCTGGACTTAAAATGTTTCCCACAAAAAGTTTTGAGGCTTATAAAATCAAGAATCACTTTGATAGACCTCTCCCCCAAACCACAGACTGATCAAATCCACAAGGAGACGGATAAAATATAAATAGAGGAATATAAAATCATGAATCACTTTGATAAAACTTTCCCAGATTCACCAGTCCTGATTTCCCAGACAGATCAAATCCACAAGGAGACGGATAAAATGATAGGGGGCGTGACGACCTGTCAGATTGAGTTTGACGAGAGGTGGAACTCCTATACTACTGGTGTGTCCAAACTTTTGGTCTGTACTGTATATATAAACTGTATATAATGATCCCTTGATTAGAAAATTCACTGACAAAAGGATAAAACTAAACTTTATTAATTCCAAATGTAAAACTATGCCCATAATTCACCCCCTGAAAGTTAGTCAGAAGGTGACTAATAGAAAAAACATATACCCCATGTCTCAGTATATAGGGTGAGGTGACGTATACACACTTGCTCTCTAAGCCTCTCATTTCTCCGTGTTTCACCTTCCTCACCATAGATGAGTCATCAAGAAACTTTATTTAATATTGACCTTTATTCAAGCGGAACTAGCTGAAGAAAACTCTAAAATCATGTATCATGTTCTCCAAAACAGTCAGAAAACTAGCCACAGATTGGCAGATCCCAGACTTCGAACTATATACTTCGTAAGTTTATAAGATACTCCAGTGTCAGGAATAGATAGTATGTGAAAATACAGTATATACCTCTTACCTTCTGACTAACCTGCAGGGGATGAGTTATGGGTATAGTTTTACATTTGTAATTAACAAAGTTTAGTTTAATCCTTTTGTCAGCAAACATGAGAAATGACAAGACACAACCCCTTTAAGAAGATCCAATTTTGGTTAAAACTAATCCAACATTATGATCATAAAAAAGGCTTCTCCCCCGTGTGACATCTCTGATGTTTATTAACAGTTGATTTCTAAGTAAAATATTTCCCACATTAAGAAAATGAAAAAGGCTTCTCCCCTGTGTGACTGCTCTGATGTTTAACAAGAAGCTCTTTCCGGTTAAAACATTTCCCACATTCTGAACAGGAAAAAGGCTTCTCCCCTGTGTGAGTTCTCTGGTGCCTAACCAAATCAGATTTCTGGTTAAAACATTTCCCACATTCTGAACAGGAAAATGACTTCTCCCCTGTGTGATTGCTCTGATGTCTAACAAGATTCTCTTTCCGGTTAAAACATTTCCCACATTCTGAACAGGAAAATGACTTCTCCCCTGTGTGACTGCTCTGATGTCTAACAAGATGCTCTTTCCGGTTAAAACATTTCCCACATTCTGAACAGGAAAAAGGCTTCTCCCCTGTGTGACTTCTCTGATGTCCAATAAGATGCGCTTTCTGGTTAAAACAGTTCCCATATTCTGAACAGGAAAAAGGCTTCTCCCCTGTGTGAGTTCTCTGATGTGCGATAAGATATGATTTATCTGTATAACATTTCCCACATTCTGAACATGAAAAAGGCTTCTCCCCTGTGTGAGTTCTCTGGTGGCTATCAAGGTAAGTTTTCCTGTTAAAACATTTCCCACATTCTGAACAGGAAAAAGGCTTCTCCCCTGTGTGACTGCTCTGATGTCTAACAAGATACACTTTCCGATTAAAACATTTCCCACATTCTGAACAGGAAAAAGCCTTCTCCCCTGTGTGAGTTCTTTGGTGACTAACAAGATTTGCTTTCCGGTTAAAACATTTCTCACATTCTGAACAGGAAAATGGCTTCTTTGCTTTAGGAGCAGTTTGTTTTTTAATGCCTTTTTTGTGACTTTGATTTTCCTTAGTAGTCGGTAATGAATCAGAAGATGGGACCTGTTTCATAGGATCAGATGACAGCTCTTTGCTGTGAATGGATGATGATGTATCTGGAGTAATAGCAATCAATTCAGTTGTATCTTGTACAATGTTAGATTTAAAAATTGAAGATGTCAGCTGTCCCTCTGATCTCCTGGTACAGTCATCTGCTAAGATAAAAACAACTATTTTTTAATAAAATATCCTTGACTTTTATAATTTAAACATTTCTACTTAAACTGTCCATAAAAATGGCAAGCTATGTAAAAAAATAATTATTTATGTAGACAATGACAGTTCACAGGAGAAGGAGGTGTGGTGGCTTTCACGGAGTCCAAAATCTGTAATCCACATAGGTTGAGCCAATCATGAAGCAGGTGGGTGCACGTCCAGGCTGGTAAGCACAGCAGAGGAAGACAAAGCAGGTGACAGCACACCGAAGCATAAAATCCAAATTCTTTATTGCGGCATGTCAAGTCATCATTAAAATCATCATGTCCTGACGCATTTCAGGTGCGTTAGTTGCACCCTTACTCAAGACAGTTCACAGTCTAATAGAAAACCTTGTTGGATGAACCAGTAGTGTGTGGTGTTCAACGGTTTATTCATTCTGCCACCCAAATATCAAATAAAAAGAAACCAATCAATATTATGTAGGAGAAAATAATACCAATTCTCAACTCACAAAAAACAAGTCCCCACTCAGGTCCATCATCTGTCAATGGAAAAACAGAGGTTCCCACAAAATTAGTGGCTCAAAGGCTGTTGAAAAGCTAGAGTTTCTATAAACCAATCCAGCAAACTCCGCTCTCGCTTCTGAGTCTTGCAGTGAGCTCAAACAACATTTAGGGCCTGTGCACACATTGCGGATTTGCCTGCGGATTTTTCCGCGCCGAAACTGCATCTCTTGGCAGAAACCGCAGGCGCGGTTTTGACGTGGTTTTTGGCGCGGTTTTGACGCGGTTTTTCTCATGCGGTTTTGTATGCGGTTTTGACAGCTAAATAAAGATATGTTGTTTAACAAAAAAAAAAGATTTGTGATGTCATTTCTTGTCCAACCTCCTCTTTTACATTTGTCCAACCCACACTCCATTACACACACACACAGATAGAGATAGGCCGGCGTCACACTTGCGAGTGTGATGCGAGTAAGTCGCACGACTTTCTCGCATTAACACCCGGCACGGCCGCCCGCTCTCGGACCCGAGTGTGAGGCTGCATAGAAATACATGCAGCCGCACACTCGGGTCCGAGAGCAGGCGGCCGTGCCGGGTGTTGATGCGAGAAAGTCGTGCGACTTACTCGCATCACACTCGCAAGTGTGACGCCGGCCATAGATAGATAATAGATACCAGTAGTTAGATAGATAGAAAATACATAGATAGATGGATAATAGATAGTTAGAAATATATATAGAAAGATAGATATATAGATAGACAGAAAGATATATACCGTATATACTCGTGTATAAGTCAAGATTTTCAGCACCTTTTTTCGTGCTGAAAATGCCCCCTCGGCTTATACACGAGTCATTGGGCAGAAACCAGCGGGGGAGGGGGTGCCGCGGCAGGAGCCGGTGGCTGGGACATCATACTCACCCCTCCCCGTGCCATCGCTGAACGTCCCTGCAATCCTACGTTCTCCCCGGCTTCCTGCAGCTCTCCTGTGCTGAGCGGTGACGTAATACCGCTCATTAAGGTCATGTAATATGGACGCGACGCCACTCCCATAGGCGTGGCGTCCATATTCATGGCCTTAATGAGCGGTATTACGTCACCACTCAGCACAGGAGAGCTGCAGGAAGCCGGGGAGAACGCAGGATTGCAGGGACGTTCAGCGATGGCACGGGGAGGGGTGAGTATGATGGGGGAGCATGGAGGAGAGGACAAGGAGCACGGAGCAGGACTGGGGGGGAGAACGGTGGACGGGGGAAGCATTGAGGAGGACAATGAGCGCGGAGCAGGACGGGCGGGAGAACGGAGGACATGGAAGCATGGAGGACAATGAGCACGGAGCAGGACGGGGGGGGAGGATGGAGGGCACAGAGGAGCACAGAGCAGGACGGGGGAGAGGATGGAGGGCACAGAGGAGCACGGAGCAGGACGGGGGGAGAGGATGGAGGGCACAGAGGAGCACGGAGCAGGATGGGGGGGCACAGGAGGACGGAGAAGGAATGGGGGAGCACAGCGGAGGATGGAGCAGGAGGGGGGAGTACAGAGGAGAATGGGGGAGCACAGAGCTGGATGGGGGAGCAGGACGGGGGCAGCACAGAGCAGGACGGCAGTTTATACACCCGGCTTATACACGGGTCAATAAGTTTTCCCAGTTTTTTGTGGCAAAATTAGGGGGGTCGGCTTATACACGGGTCGGCTTATACACGAGTATATAAGGTAGATAGATAGATAAAATGGTACATAAATAGTTAAAGACACACACGCGCACACATACACAAAATAATGCGTTAATGAAAAAAAAAATAGGAAAAAAAATGGCGTGGCCTCCCGCACAATTTTCTGCGCCAGAGGGGGAAAGTCGACAGCCGGGGCCAATATTTCTAGCCTGGGAAGGGGTTAATACCCATGGATCTTCCCAGGCTATGAATATCAGCCCACAGCTAGCCTTCACTGGATATTAAAATAGGGGGACCCCCCAAAAAATGACATGGGGTCCCCCTATAATTTATAGCCAGAAAGGCTAGGCGGACAGCTGCGGGCTGATATTCATAGCCTAGGAAGGGGCCATGGATATTGGTGCCCCCCCTGGCTAAAAATACCAGCACCCAGCCGCCCCAGAATTGGCGCATCTGTACGATGCGCCAATTCCGGCACTTAGCCCCTCTCTTCCCACTCCCCTGTAGCGGTGGGATATGGGGTAATAAGGGGTTAATATCACCTTGCTATTGTAAGGTGATATTAAGCCCGGTTAATAATAGAGAAGCGTCAATAAGACGCCTATCCATTATTAATCTTATATTAATAAAGGGTTAAAAAAAACAACACGCATAAGAATAAATTATTTTAATGAAATAAAACACAACACGGTTTTCATTACTCTTTATTACACACTCAGATCCAAGCGACGCCCTCGATCTCCAGTAAAAAAAACGTAAAAAAAATAAAACAACCGTATACTCCCTGTCCGACGCAGTCCAATTAATAACGAGTGTCCCACGACGGTCTCCCCTATAGAACAGTGACATCAGGTGATGCCACTGCTCTGTAGGGCCTCCCAGTGATGCACTGACAGGAGACAATGGCTCCTGCACTGCATCCCTGAGGTTACCTGAGTTCAGAGTCTCACTTTATGGCAATGCTGCGTGGGAATTTTCTCACCCAGCATTGCCGTGAGAGAATGATCTGTAGTGACATCATTCTCACCCGGTGGCAGAGCGGTACACAGATGGATGGCGTCGGGAATAGGTGAGTATATACTCTATGTTATGTGTTGTATGTCATGTGTATGTTCTGCATGTCATGTGTATGTTATATGTTCTGTATGTCATGTGTATGTTATATGTTCTGTGTGTCATGTATGTTATATGTTCTGTATGTCATTTATGTTATATGTTCTGTATGTCATGTGTGTTATATGTTCTGTGTGTCATGTATGTTATATGTTCTGTATGTCATGTCTGTGTTATATGTTCTGTACGTCATGTGTATGTGTCAAGGTAAAATATAATTTTCTACTATACTTTTATATTTATAGTGTGTATATGTATTTTGTAAACACGAAGTTTCCCTTAAATGATATTATTCAGATTGAAACTTATTTTAGGACAATGTTAGTATCTGCTGGTGTCTGTCTCCACCTTGTGTCCTATCACTGTATTACACTAACTATCTAATAACTTGAACTGGATCCACTGAAATGTCCCCCACCTTTGGAGAATTGAGGAAACACATGATACACGAGAACAATAGAATCTTTCTTCAAGAAACGAAACTGAGGATGACAACACGATCAAGGAGGACTTAGAAGAAGATCTAAGGACCAATTAGGATGATCAGATGCTGAATGTGTACATATATGGACATCATTCAGCATATCTCTTTCTCCTCAATCCCGCCTTTACTCCACCCCAATATTCTGTGTATGTAATCTTATGTACGTGAATAAAAGTTCAGTGCTTACTGGAGATGGCCACCTAATAACACCATTTTCTTTAGGGCACGTTCTGAAGTCTGAACCAGCGTATTGCCTGATTCATTCTCGGTCGACCCGTGCTCTTAGTCTAATTTGGAGTGACTGGAGGATGAGTGGTTTGTCGTTACGACCCCGACAATTGGCGCCTAACACGTGGGGCCGTGGATTGCCGCCCGTCCGGACCCGTCCCGAGGACTTTGCGGTGGTGCCCGCGGTGACTGAGTGCGAGGACTGCAGCCTCCGTTGAACACGGTAAGTTGGGATCATATACTTTATATGCGTCCCACTTGCCTGTGTGTCAGTCACTGTTTGGTCCTGTCGTATTGTCCATTTGGGTCTGGAGGGGTGACTGGTTGAGTGGTGAGACCAGGGGCAATCCCACGCCACGAACCAGCAAGTGTGACCGAGTGACGTTGCATGCCTGCACGTGCTTGAGTCGAAACACCACGTTCCTCCTCCTCCAGTCACTGTACTTTTATGCCGATAGTTGTCTCCCGTGATTATTTGGTAGTGTCTAAATTTCTAGCATTTTATAGAGAATTGTGGGAGGGGTGCGCATACCTAAATTTTGCTAGGAGACAAATGGAGGGGGTTCTCTTTGTCTAACCCGGGAAGTCTCATTAGGAGAAGCCCAGGTGTCAGCATATGGAGGGGGACTCTGTGCTGTGTAGAGTGTCACGGTGTACTGCGCTGTAACGTCACCATCCACAGTTAGGGAAGGGACAAATAGAGGAGGACTCTTTGTCTTGTCAGTGTATTGAGGGGGACTCTGCAGTGACGGGTGGTGACCTGCGAGTGACGCCGGTGGTCTGAGTCGCGACAGATCATTACACTCTGTTAATATTATGATGCGCATGTTTAAATCAAACAAAACCCACAAGTTAGAGGGTGGTGCTTTGGGAGTGGTTGAATTGATGGAATCACGTGGAGGCAAGAAGGCTGTTAAGAATGAGCTTGCCGAGAACAGGCAGGCTTCAGCCTTCAGTGTGGAAAGACTTTGTCGCACAGAATGAGGGAAAGTTGAGAGATCAGGGGCTCTTGTATCAAGCCCAAGCACATTTAAGAGTAGTAAATGATTTAAAAATTGAAGACTGGAAGGAAGTAAATGGAGCAGGAGATTTAGAAGGTGCTGAGCCTGTGTTTGGATATGTAAAATGCTCTGCATATGATCTTGTTGATGTAACTAAAATGGCCGCTCCAAGCCCTCGGCCACCGCCCTATAATGGTGCCGATCTCAGAACAAAGGGAGGTTGGACCTGTCATGTGTGTGGTGAACAGAATCCGCCCTGGGCGGAGACCTGCCATGTTTGTGGGGCGGGTCGCCCCTGGTGTAATGCCCAGCCCATCGCCCCTCCCACACCCAGCGGCCATTTTGGTAAACCCAGTGGCCATCTTAATACACCCGGAAATGGCCAACACCCCATCTCCTCCGGCGGCCATCTTGGGACACCCAAGCACACCCAGTCAGGCCTATATCCCTTGCTGATACCAACCAGGGTCTACTACCAGCCCCCGCCCGCACCTGTGCAGGCCACCGCTCCCAATATGGCACCAGATGCAACACCATTGTTCCCTTTCACACACCCCAACCCGGCCATTGCTGCAATGCATGAATCTTCAGTTTTTCAAACAATGATCAGAAGCCGCCGCCATGATATTATGGGATCTAATGAAGGGGAGGAGGATCAGGAGATAGAAGAGGAGTGGGCCCCTCAACAGCCACCACTATCCCCAGCAGCTCCAGTATCTTTTCTTCCCTCCTCCATTCCCCCACCATCATTGTCAACCCCTGGTCCTAGGGCCTATTCCACCCCTACTCCAGAGATGGGGCACCTTCCTCTCCTTCACAAATCCTCAGAGAGGACAGTCGTTCTGTAAGATTCACGGAAACCCCGGTCAGGCCCCCAGCTCCCGGTGTACTTGAAAACTGGTATCCCTGCCATTCACAGCATTACACAGACCGCAACGGAAATCCAGTGACATTATCCATAGGGTACGGTGATATCCTGACACATCGGGTTGGTGCTATAGTTAGTCCTGCCAACTCCAACTGCTCCAATAAAGGGGGTCTGGCTCTATTAATAGCCCAAGCAGGTGGTCCCATCGTCACTGCAGAATGCATGGCTCATATATACACTCATGGCCCTTTGCCACCTGGACAGACTCTGACAACCCATGCAGGGGACCTTCCCGCTGATATCATCATCCATGCAGCAGGTCCAGTCCATGATCCTCTAAATTCAAATGAGTCACGGGCCACCCTTCGGGCCACTATACATTCAATACTCCATCATGCTGGTATGTTAAAAACAGAAGACATTAGGCACCAGGAATTATTTGAAACCAATGATAAAGTAGTAAATTTGTGATTGCTTTGTCTAAAGAGTTAACTAACACCCACTCTGCAGTGTCTGCTTCTCTCCCAGAATTTACAGGTGACACGGTGCACGATTTCTCCCCTGATGACCTTATATATATAAAAAATTTATGGGAAGAGACTGTCTCCAGCCCAGATTTGAGGGTCCCTACACTGTGGTCCTGACCACCCCTACTGCCCGAAGCTCGAGGGCAAGAGCACCTGGATTCACGCCTCCCATTGCAAGAAGGACAAGATTAATCAGCAGTCATGAAGTTTCTGATCTACATATCCTTTTGAGCTATATCCTGATCTCCAGTAGTGCCAGTATGCCCACCTTCTGGGTTAATACTACAACCCCTGTGGTTATCTTTAAGTTCGATTTCTATCAAATATTCAACTGTGATAGGAATGATTTCAAGGGATCAATATATTAAACTTAGGGGAAAAGGGATATTTTATCTCTATGTCACCCGCCCAGGGAATGAAAACTGTTATGATTGGTTAGATGTGGGATAGAAAACAGAAAAAGGGAAAATTGGCAGATGAAGCTAGATACAATAGATTGATAAATGAGATATACAAGTGTTATATTTGTAGGAACTGATCTAAGAATGCAGAAGTCAGTGACAGCAAGCAGAGATAAGTGCTGGCAGCAGCGAGATGGTATTTTGCTGTACACCAAGGTCATTCTACAGATAAGCAACCTGCAGGCTGAGGGAGAGAGGACACACAAACTACGCAGTGGTTTGACCCCTCCCGTCGGGTATTCGTGAGGATGCACAGGAAAGAGTGCAACAGTTTTATGTTTTTGGAATAGACATAGTACGTAAGAATCGAAGGTCAGAGTATGTGAGAAGCAAATAGACAGGCAGAGAAAGGAAGTTACACTAGAGGACAGAGTTCAGGAAAGAGCCAAAATATTATTTCTGGACTCTAAGAAAAACTTGGGTGGAAATGGGTTTGGTCAAAGAAAACAAGACTAATGAGAGGGTTCTGGCAAGTTTAATATGAATGGCATAAAAAAAAAAAAAAAAAGAAGTGACAAGGAAAAACTGAAAGTAAGTAGACCGGGTTGGAGATCAGTTAAAGCAGAGAATCTAGCCAGAAAAGCACAGGGGGCACAACATGATTTAGCGCAGGCAAAAAGAGGAGCAAGGATACATGCTGTAGGTACTTGTCCTGCAAACAACAGGAGAGGAGACGTGTGCCAGGAGATGGGCAGAAATTGTGCTACGGGTGCAAGAAACCAGGACATTTCAGGAGGGATTGCAGAACTAACCCATATCCAGCCTGTCCAACTAATCCATATGCAAATGACTCGCCTGCAAGAGGCCCCCAAGACCAATTAGAGGCGCTCCCATAGGATAATGGTAGCTTGCACATGAACCCCTTGTCTCCTTACCCCCCATTCCTAATTGCACAGTACAGGTGAATCTACCAGGGGGACATGAGGTTGAGTTCCAAGTGGACACGGGGGCAGACAATTCAGTAATTACAGAAGAGGACTGGCCATTTGGGAAAAGTGATTTCTCCCACCATGTTATAGCAACTCCTTACAACTCTCCAGCTCCCCGTCACTAAAAAGATTCCCCTGCAAATTCAAGGAACCACTGTACACACACAGTTAATGGTATCACCACGGGGTCAATGTAATCTTTTAGGAAGTGATGTGTTGTCACAATTGCAAGCACATATTGAGTATCATCTGGTTGGAACTGTCACTATGACACCAGGACTGAAGCAGAGCACTCTTTGTAAAATCATGTCGCTAGACGTTGCTAGTATAGAGGACATAAATGAATTTCCTTCAATGTTGGAAGGTGTGATACCGCATGATTTCTGGGCTTCAGATAAAACAGATGTGGGCAGATTAAGGGTGCAGCCAGTCATGGTCAAATTAAAGCCAGGTGCAATTCTGCCCCAACAGAGACAGTATCTTCTTAGTTTAGCTCAAGAAACGACTATTGCTCAGCAGATGCAGAAACTGGTAGCAAGTGATGTTAAAACCTAGCCCCCACCTTCGGCAGCAGGCCTGCAGCTAGGTTCTTATCAGTAGCCTTAACAGAAAAAAAAAACTCCAGCTTCCCCCTTCGGCTATGAGATTTAACCCTCTATGTATTGGCTGGTACAATATATATATGTATATATATACACTTTTGTTCCAGATATCTCAGGATGCTGCTTAGTTTACAGTTATTGATTTTGCCAATGTTATTTTTATAATATGTTGATGATTTACTGATTTGTGCCCCCTCCAGGAAACAGTGTAGTAGTGCAACAATATTACTTATGTTGTTTTTGTACCAAGCAGGTTGTAAGCGTTAAAGGATAAACTGCAATTCTGTAAATCTTCAGTTATCTTTTTGGGACATTGCATTACACTGGGGGCGCGACATCTGACCAGCGCTCGCAAAGAAGCTGTACAGAACTTTCCTATTCCTGTTAATGTTGCTGCTCTTAGGACATTTCTTGGACTGATTTTCTACTGCAGGCAGTGGATTCATGCTGTATCAATCCTCATGCAGCCTCTCTATGACTGTATCACCATTGTGCTTTTTAACCCCTTCCCGACCCATGACGCCACGTAGGCGTCATGAAAGTCAGTGCCAATCCGACCCATGACGCCTATGTGGCGTCATGAAAGGATCTCGTCCCTGCGGGCCGGGAGACCGGGGTCACTCAAAGGTCACCCGACCCGCAGTTACAGGACCCTTTGTGCTTCACCACAGGGGGGTTGGCTTAACCCCCCCGTGGCCACGATCGCTCTGATTGGCTGTTAAAAGTGAAACAGCCAATCAGAGCAATGTGTAATATTTCACCAATTTAATTGGTGAAATATTACAATCCAGCCATGGCGGATGCTGCAATAGCATCTGCCATGGCTGGAGACCGAGCCCTGACCCCCCCCACACCGAGTCACGGCGGTGATCGGCCGCCGCCACCGAAAGATGGCATCGATCGGTCACCGCCGTCACTTACAGCTCCCCTCCTCTTTTGGTCCACTGCACCCACTTCCTATCCCCCCCCCAGCCTTCCGACCCCCCTACTCACCTCTCCCGATCCACCGATGTCCCACGATCGGGCCCGGCGTCCGCCCGGGCCTCTTCATGGGCGCCGCCATATTGGAAAATGGCGGGCGCATGCGCAGTGCGCCCGCCGGCCGGCGCATGCGCAGTGCGCCCCCAGTGTTCAAAAATTTATTTTGATCACTGTGATAAACTGTCACAGTGATCAAAATAAAAAAAAGTAAATGAACCCCCCTTTATCATAGGTAGGGACAAATAAAAAAAATAAAGAATTTTTTTTTTTTTTCCTAGCGGATTTTGCTGCTGATCCGCAGCTGATTTCGCTGCGGATCCGCGGCGGATATCGCTGCTGATCCGCGGCGGATTTCGCTGCTGATCCGCAGCGGAATTCGCTGCTGATCCGCGGCGGACTTCGCTGCTGATCCGCGGCGGACATCGCTGCTGATCCGCGGCGGACTTCGCTGCGGATTTCGCTGCTGATCGGCGGCGGATTTCGCTGCTGATCCGCGGCGGATTTCGCTGCTGATCCGCGGCGGATTTCGCTGGTGATCGGCGGCGGATTTCGCTGCTGATCCGCGGCGGATTTCGCTGCTGATCCGCGTCGGACTTCGCTGCTGATCCGCGGCGGATTTCGCTGCTGATCGGCGGCGGATTTCGCTGCTGATCCGCGGCGGATTTCGCTGCTGATCGGCGGCGGATTTCGCTGCTGATCCGCGGCGGATTTCGCTGCTGATCGGCGACTGATTTCGCTGCGGATCCGCGACTGATTTCGCTGCGGATCCGCGGCGGATTTCGCTGCTGATCCGCGGCGGATTTCGCTGCTGATCCGCGGCGGATTTCGCTGCTGATCCGCGGCGGACTTCGCTGCTGATCCGCTGCGGATTTCGCTGCTGATCGGCGGCGGATTTCGCTGCTGATCCGCGGCGGATTTCGCTGCTGATCGGCGGCGGATTTCGCTGCTGATCCGCGGCGGATTTCGCTGCTGATCGGCGGCGTATTTCGCTGCGGATCCGCGGCGGATTTCGCTGCGGATCCGCGACTGATTTCGCTGCGGATCCGCGACTGATTTCGCTGCGGATCCGCGACTGATTTCGCTGCGGATCCGCGGCGGATTTCGCTGCTGATCCGCGGCGGATTTCGCTGCGGATCCGCGGCGGATTTCGCTGCGGATCCGCGGCGGATTTCGCTGCTGATCCGCGGCGGATTTCGCTGCTGATCCGCGGCGGATTTCGCTGCTGATCCGCGGCGGATTTCGCTGCGGATCCGCGGCGGATTTTGCTGCTGATCCGCGACTGATTTTGCTGCTGATCCGCGGCTGATTATCTGCTGATTCATCTGCGCTAGCGGGTATAGCATAACGCGATCGCGTTATGCTATACCGTTACCAGCCGGTCAACGCTACGTGTTGAATGGGCTGGTAAAACGCAATATGAACCCAGCCTTAGGGTTAGAACTAGGGTTAGGGTTAGCATTAGGGCTAAGGTTAGAATTACGGTTAGGGTTGGAATTTGGGTTAGGGTTGGAATTAGGGTTAGGTTTGGAATTAGGGTTAGGCTTGTAGTTAGGTTTATGGTTAGAGTTGGGATTAGGGTTAGGGGTGTGTTGGGGTTAGGGTTATGATTAGGGTTTGTATTAGGGTTAGGTGTGTGTAGGCGTTAGGGGTGTGTTGGGGTTAGGGTTGGAGTTAGAATTGAGGGGTTTCCACTATTTAGGCACATCAGGGGGTCTCCATACGCGACATGGCGCCACCATTGATTCCTGCAAATTTTGCGTTCAAAAAGTCAAACAGTGCTCCCTTTATTCCAAGCCCCGACGTATGCCCAAACAGTGGTTTATCCCCACATATGAGGTATCAGCGTACTCGGGAAAAATTGCACAACAACTTTGGGGGTTCTAATTTCTCCTGTTAACATTGGGAAAAAAAATTGGGGACTAAAAATTATTTTTGTGGAAAAAAAATGATTTTATATTTTCACGGCTCTGCGTTATAAACTTCTGTGAAGGACTTGGAGATTCAAAGTGCTCACCACACATCTAGAGGAGTTCCTTGGGGGATCTAGTTTCCAAAATGGGGTCACTTGTGGGGAGTTTCTACTGTTTAGGCACATCAGTGACTCTGCAAACGTAACATGACGCCCGAAGACCATTCCATCAAGTGGGCATTTCAAAAGGTCACTACTTCCCATCCGAGTCCCGACGTGTGCCCATACAGTAGTTTTCTCCCACATATGGGATATCAGCATACTCAGGACAAATTGGACAACAACTTTTGGGTCTAATTTCTCATGTTACCCTTGCGAAAATAAAAAAATTGGGGACTAAAAGATCCTGATTGTGGAAAAAATATGATTTTTTTATTTTCATGCCCGGGCTTTATAAACTTCTGTGTAGCCCTTGGGGGTTCAAAGTGCTCACCACACATCTAGATAAGTTCTTTGCGGTGTCTAGTTTCCAAAATGGGGTCACTTGTGGGGAGTTTCTACTGTTTAGGCGCATCAGGGGCTCTGCAAACGTAACAAGATGCCCGCAGACCATTCCATCAAGTTGAAATTTCAAAGCGTCACTACATCCCTTCCGAGCCCTGACGTGTGCCCAAACAGTGGTTCCCCCCCACATATGGGGTACTAGCGTACTCAGGACAAACTGGACAACAACTTTCGGGGTCCAATTTCTCCTGTAACCATTGTGAAAATAAAAAATAGTGGGCTAAAAAATCATTTTTTGAGAAAAAAAATGATATTTTATTTTCACGGCTCTGCGTTATAAACTTCTGTAAGCACCTGGGGGTTCAAAGTGCTCACTATGCATCTAGATAAGTTCCTTAGGGCGTCTAGTTTCCAAAATGGGGTCACTTGTGGGGGAGCTCCAATGTTTAGGCACACAGGAACTCTCCAAATGCGACATGGCAACCGCTAATATTCCAGCATATTTTCCTATTCAAAAGTCAAATGGCGCTCCTTCCCTTCTGAGCCCTGCCGTGCGCCCAAACAGTGGTTTATGATCACAATGAGGTATCTGTGTACTCAGGAGAAATTGCCCAACAAATTTTAGAATCCAATTTATACTGTTGCCCATGTGAAAATGAAAAAACTGAGGCTAAAAGAAAATTTTTTTAAAAAAAGTACTTTCTTTTTTTTACGGATCAATTTGTGAAGCACCTGGGGGTTCAAAGTGATCACTATGCATCTAGATAAGTTCCTTAGGGGGTCTAGTTTCCAAAATGGGGTCACTTGTGGGGGAGCTCCAATGTTTAGGTACACAGGGACTCTCCAAATGCGACATGGCAACCGCTAAATATTCCAGCATATTTTCCATTCAAAAAGTCAAATGGCGCTCCTTCCCTTCTGAGCCCTGCCGTGCGCCCAAACAGTGGTTTATGACCACATATGAGGTATCTGTGTACTCAGGAGAAATTGCCCAACAAATTTTAGGATCCAATTTATACTGTTGCCCATGTGAAAATGAAAAAAACTGAGGCTAAAAGAAAATTTTTGTGAAAAAAAAGTACTTTCTTTTTTTTACGGATCAATTTGTGAAGCACCTGGGGGTTCAAAGTGCTCACTATGCATCTAGATAAGTTCCTTAGGGGGTCTAGTTTCCAAAATGGGGTCACTTGTGGGGGAGCTCCAATGTTTAGGCACACAGGGACTCTCCAAATGCGAAATGGCAACCGCTAAATATTCCAGCATATTTTCCATTCAAAAAGTCAAATGGCGCTCTTCCCTTCTGAGCCCTGCCTGCGCCCAAACAGTGGTTTATGACCACATATGAGGTATCTGTGTACTCAGGAGAAATTGCCAACAAATTTTAGGATCCAATTTATACTGTTGCCCATGTGAAAATGAAAAAACTGAGGCTAAAAGAAAATTTTTGTGAAAAAAAGTACTTTCTTTTTTTTACGGATCAATTTGTGAAGCACCTGGGGGTTCAAAGTGCTCACTATGCATCTAGATAAGTTCCTTAGGGGGTCTAGTTTCCAAAATGGGGTCACTTGTGGGGGAGCTCCAATGTTTAGGCACACAGGGACTCTCCAAATGCGACATGGCAACCGCTAAATATTCCAGCATATTTTCCATTCAAAAAGTCAAATGGCGCTCCTTCCCTTCTGAGCCCTGCCGTGCGCCCAAACAGTGGTTTATGACCACATATGAGGTATCTGTGTACTCAGGAGAAATTGCCCAACAAATTTTAGGATCCAATTTATACTGTTGCCCATGTGAAAATGAAAAAAACTGAGGCTAAAAGAAAATTTTTGTGAAAAAAAGTACTTTCTTTTTTTTACGGATCAATTTGTGAAGCACCTGGGGGTTCAAAGTGTCACTATGCATCTAGATAAGTTCCTTAGGGGGTCTAGTTTCCAAAATGGGGTCACTTGTGGGGGAGCTCCAATGTTTAGGCACACAGGGACTCTCCAAATGCGAAATGGCAACCGCTAAATATTCCAGCATATTTTCCATTCAAAAAGTCAAATGGCGCTGCTTCCCTTCTGAGCCCTGCCATGCGCCCAAACAGTGGTTTATGACCACATATGAGGTATCTGTGTACTCAGGAGAAATTGCCCAACAAATTTTAGGATCCAATTTATACTGTTGCCCATGTGAAAATGAAAAAAACTGAGGCTAAAAGAAAATTTTTGTGAAAAAAAAGTACTTTCTTTTTTTTACGGATCAATTTGTGAAGCACCTGGGGGTTCAAAGTGCTCATATGCATCTAGATAAGTTCCTTAGGGGGTCTAGTTTCCAAAATGGGGTCACTTGTGGGGAGCTTGTCATGTGTGCAATTGCACGAAGATCGTCGCGGTGCACATTTCTGAACTTCTCATTACTGATTGCTGTTCTTTGTGTTTGGCAGTTAGGGAGTTAATTCTGTCTGTGTCTCAGTGCTGGGACTGGGTGCAGTTTTCCCGGCTGCAATTAATTATTTTTGATTGTTTCTTTAAAATCTTGTTTGTCTGTGTTGGAGTTGCCAGTGAAATTCTTCATGCAGACCACAGATAGGATTGTACTCATGTATAGACATTGTCAGAAGAGCTCTGTAGTTGTTTTAAGCACTTGCTTTAGGTTTAATTCCAGTATTTAGTTCTTCTGTGTTTGAGTGTGGTATGCAGTCTGTGTTTTCTCCAGTCTGTCTAATATTTAATTGTGTATTTAGCAGTATCAGCCTATATTCCTTTGTGTGGTATTCAGTACATTCTTAGGACTGATTACAGGGTTCAGGAGACTGATAGGAGACAGTTAGCTGGAGACTTGGACCTTGAATTTATCAGTACTCCCAGGTGATGGATTATGTAGGACCCCGTTTTGGGTCGGTTAACCACGGTCCTCCTCTTTCTTGACATGTATCAAGTCCTCAAGATTACCTGAGTTCAACGGATATCGTGTCAGGGAAATCTTTTACTATTACAGTGAGGTTGATAACTTATGTTGTTAGAGTGTTGTTCTTTAGAATAGTTTACTGACATCGTACACATTCATAAGGACCCGCGTGACATTTTCACTTGGCCGCATTAAAATTATTTCCAGTTGCCATGGATCGAAGTAGCCCAACTGGCTCTGCATGTTGCAGGGATTAATCCATGGAGCTGACGGACATTAAGTCCAAAGTTTTGTCTCCCTCGGAGCAAACCAGATTTGAACCTAAAGTAGCTCTCCCGGACAGGTTCACTGGTGGGCGAGACAAATTTTTTACCTTCAGGGAAGCATGTAAATTGTATTTTCGGCTTCGGCCTCGATCATCAGGGAGTGAAGAGCAGAGAGTGGGAATTGTTATCTCGCTCCTACAAGGGGACCCTCAATCCTGGGCCTTCTCCCTTCCTCCGGGATCCCCGGCTCTACAGTCAGTAGATCGATTTTTTACTGCCCTGGGTTTGGTATATGATGACCCAGATCGGGTCTCTCTTGCTGAGACAAAATTACGTAAGATACAGCAGGGAGATCGTCCGGCGGAGGAATTTGCTTCTGAGTTCCGTAGATGGGCCACAGATACTCAGTGGAATGACCCAGCTCTTAGAAGCCAGTTTTGTCATGGGCTTTCTGACAAATTAAAGGACGTTTTGGCTCAGTATGATTCTCCTCCATCACTGGAGGCTGCTATGGCCCTAGCTATCCGTACTGATAGACGGCTCCGGGAGAGGTGCGAGGTAACTCCGCCCCCTGTTGTTACTCCACCTACTACTAAAGTCCCTTATGTTGAGGTTCCCCTTGTCTGTTCGGAGGAGCCTATGCAGTTGGGAGGGACATCATTTCGTAGGAGGGGATTGGCGGTACGCCGCAGGACTAGAAGGTGTTTCTTCTGCGGGAAAGAGGGACATTTTGTTGGGGGATGTCCATCCCGTGCCTTGTTGAGCAAAAAGTCGCCGGAAAACTGTTAATCCCAGGTTGTGTGGTGGACGACAACCTGGGAGTATGTATTTCGTCCGCTAGTTCTTCTCAGTTCCTTGTACCAGTGGAGGTGGTGGTTGGTACGAGAGTGGAGAGATTTTCTGTTCTTCTTGATAGTGGGTCCGGGGCTAATCTGGTTGACGCTCAGTTTGCTCAGGCTCAAGGTATGCATCTGAGTGTATTGGTCAAACCGATCCCTATATTCTCCATTGACGCCAGGCCTCTCGGCCAAGGTAGCTTTGTTCATGAGGTTCATAACATTGACCTTCGGGTAGGGGCAATACATAGGGAACTATTATCTTGTTATGTGTTGGAGGGTCTACCTACTCCTATTGTGTTGGGACTTCCTTGGTTGGTTAAACATAACCCTGTGATTAATTGGCAGTCCAGAGATATAAGCCAATGGGGGGAGTTTTGCAAAAGTAACTGCATGAACACAGTCATCAGTGCGGTCGTGCCTAGTACTTTGCCTCCTTTTTTGGAGGACTTTGGGGATGTGTTCTCTGAGGAGGGGTGTCAGGAGTTGCCTCCTCATCGCGTGTATGACTGCTCTATTAATTTACTTCCTGATGCTAAGTTACCTAAAGCTAGGTTATATAACCTTTCTGGTCCTGAGAGGCAGGCTATGAAAGATTATATTTCGGAGAGTCTGGCCAAAGGGCATATTAGACCTTCATCTTCCCCAGTGGCCGCGGGGTTCTTCTTTGTGAAGAAAAAAGATGGAGGCCTACGCCCTTGCTTGGATTTCCGCGAACTTAATCGGATTACTGTTCGAGATCCGTATCCACTCCCTCTGATTCCTGATCTCTTCAATCAAATTGTTGGCGCCAAATGGTTCTCTAAATTGGATCTCAGGGGGGCGTATAATCTGATTAGGATAAAAGAGGGGGATGAGTGGAAAACGGCGTTTAACACGCCGGAGGGACATTATGAGAACCTTGTCATGCCTTTTGGTCTGACTACTGCACCAGCAGTGTTCCAACATTTTGTTAATGACATTTTTCGTCATCTGGTGGGGCTGTTTGTGGTCGTATATTTGGATGACATTTTAATTTACTCACCAGATCTTGGGTCTCACCAGGAGCATGTGAGACAGGTGTTGCAGATCTTGCGAGACAATAAACTATACGCCAAACTGGAAAAGTGTGTATTCGCCGTACAGGAACTTCAGTTTTTGGGTTTCTTGGTGTCAGCCTCCGGTTTCCGTATGGACCCTGAAAAGGTGAGAGCAGTGCTTGAATGGGATCAGCCAGAGGATCTTAAGGCTCTGCAGCGTTTTCTGGGGTTTGCTAACTACTACCGGAAATTTATTTGTAATTTCTCATCTGTTGTCAAACCTCTCACTGACATGACAAGAAAAGGGACGGATTTTTCTAAATGGTCGGACAAAGCTTGCCAAGCTTTTTCCTCTTTGAAAAAATGTTTTGCTTCGGCACCCGTTCTCATCCAACCAGATGCATCACAGCCGTTCGTTGTGGAGGTGGACGCGTCTGACGTAGGGGTGGGTGCAATATTGTCCCAGGGTCCGTCCCCTGGTAAATGGCATCCGTGCGCTTTCTTTTCTAAAAAATTGTCGTCCGCCGAAAGGAATTATGATATCGGCAATAGGGAACTTTTGGCCATTAAGTTGGCTTTTGAAGAATGGCGTCACTTTTTGGAGGGGGCAGTCCACCCGGTCACCGTCATTACTGATCACAAGAACCTGCTGTATTTGGAATCTGCTAAGCGTCTGAATTCCAGACAAGCTCGATGGTCGTTGTTTTTTACCAGGTTTAATTTTGTTGTCACTTATCGCCCTGGATCTAAGAATGTTAAGGCGGATGCCTTGTCTCGCAGTTTCCCAGGGGCCGGGAAAATGGATGACCCGATTCCTATCCTTCAGGAGGGGGTGGTAGTGTCGGCTGTATGTTCTGAGCTTGAGGAGGAGGTGTTAGAGGCTCAGGGGGACGCCCCTGCAGGACCTCCAGGGAGACTGTTTGTCCCAAATCAGTTGAGACAAAAGGTTATTGAGGCACATCATAATTCTGCTTTAGCAGGACATCCAGGGAGTAAGGCTACTTTAGATCTCCTTTCTCGCCGGTTTTGGTGGCCTAACGTTAATAAAGATGTTTTAACTTTTGTCGAGTCCTGTGGGGTTTGTGCTCGCTCTAAGACCCCTCATACCCGTCCGTCTGGGACCCTCTTACCCTTGAAACTTCCGGAGCGTCCATGGACTCATTTGTCTATGGACTTCATCACGGACCTTCCTCAGTCGTCAGGGAAGACTGTCATACTGGTGGTTGTTGACAGGTTCAGTAAGATGGCACATTTCATTGCTCTTCCTGCCCTCCCTAATGCTAAAACTCTGGCGCAGGTGTTCATTGGGGAGATTGTGAGACTTCATGGGTTGCCTTCTGATGTGGTGTCAGATAGGGGGTCTCAGTTTGTGTCCAAGTTTTGGAGGGCATTTTGTTTACGTCGGGGGATGCAATTGTCATTTTCCTCGGCTTTTCATCCGCAGACCAATGGTCAGACAGAGCGTCTGAATCAAAGCCTAGAGACTTATCTTCGGTGTTTTGTCTCAGAGAACCAGGAGGACTGGTCTTCTTTCCTGCCTCTGGCAGAGTTCGCTCTTAACAACAGGCGGAGCGAGTCCACTGGTAAGTCCCCGTTTTTTGGGGCATATGGTTTTCATCCCCAGTTTTGTACATTCAATGGGGGGGTCCCTTCTGGGGTTCCTGAGGAGGAGCGTTTCTCGTCGTCACTTGCTTCAGTGTGGAGAGGTGTATTGAATAATCTGAGTGCTATGGGGAACCGTTATAAACGTATGGCTGATAGGAGGAGAGTTTCTGGTCCAGATCTTAATGTGAACGATCTGGTATGGTTGTCTACCAGGAATATAAAACTTAAAGTTCCCTCCTGGAAGCTGGGCCCCAGATTCATCGGGCCGTACAGGATCAGTTCCATAATTAATCCTGGGGCATTTCGTCTGGACCTCCCTCCTACGTTTAAAATCCACAATGTGTTCCACAAGTCATTACTTAAGAGGTACGTGGCACCAGTCATACCATCACCTCTACCTCCTCCTCCAGTGGTGGTCAATGGTAACTTGGAGTTTCAAGTGTCAAAGATCATTGACTCACGTCTGAATCGCCGGTCCCTTCAGTACTTGGTGCATTGGAAGGGGTATGGTCCAGAGGAGAGGACGTGGGTTCCTGCGTCTGACATTAACGCAGATCGTTTGGTGCGGACCTTCCACAGAACTCACCCGGGCAAACCTGGCCCTGAGGGTCCGGAGGCCCCTCGTAGAAGGGGGGGTACTGTCATGTGTGCATTGCCACGAAGATCGTCGCGGTTGCACATTCTGACTTCTCATAGCTGAGTTGCTGTTTCTTTGTGTTTGGCAGTTAGGGAGTTAATTCTGTCTGTGCTCAGTTCTGGGACTGGGTGCAGTTTCTCCCGGCTGCAATTAATTATTTGTTGATTGGTTTCCTTTAAATCTCTGGTTGTCTGTGTTGGGAGTTGCCAGTGAAATTCTTCATGCAGACCACAGATAGGATTGTATCTGTATAGACTTAAGTTAAAGAGCTCCTTAGTTGTTTTAAGCTCACCTTGCTTAGAGTTTAATATCCCAGATCATTTATGTTCCTTCTGTGTTTGAGTGTGTATGCAAGTCTGTGTTTTCTCCAGTCTGTCTAATATGTCTAATCTGTGTATTTAGCAGAGATCAGCCATATTCCTTTGGTGGTAATCAGTATCCTTCTTAGGACTGATTACAGGGTTCAGGGACTGATAGGAGACAGGGTTAGGCTGGAGACTTGGACCTCTGAACCTTTATCAGTACCTCCAAGGTGAGGGATTAGTTAGGACCCCAGTTTAGGGTCAGGTTAGACCCCGGTCCTCCTCTTTCCTGTGACAGTGTATCAAGTCCTCAAGATTAACCCTGAGTTCAACGGATATCGTGTCAGGTAAATCTATTCTATATTTACATGCTGATGTTGCTAATCTATATGTTGTATAGAGTGTTGTTCTTTTAAGAATAGTTTACTGACATCGTACACATATCATAAGACCGCGTGACAGAGCTCCAATGTTTAGGCACACAGGGACTCTCCAAATGCGACATGGCAACCGCTAAATATTCCAGCATATTTTCCATTCAAAAAGTCAAATGGCGCTCCTTCCCTTCTGAGCCCTGCCGTGCGCCCAAACAGTGGTTTATGACCACATATGAGGTATCTGTGTACTCAGGAGAAATTGCCCAACAAATTTTAGGATCCAATTTATACTGTTGCCCATGTGAAAATGAAAAAACTGAGGCTAAAAGAAAATTTTTGTGAAAAAAAAGTACTTTCTTTTTTTTACAGATCAATTTGTGAAGCACCTGGGGGTTCAAAGTGCTCACTATGCATCTAGATAAGTTCCTTAGGGGGTCTAGTTTCCAAAATGGGGTCACTTGTGGGGGAGCTCCAATGTTTAGGCACACAGGAACTCTCCAAATGCGACATGGCAACCGCTAAATATTCCAGCATATTTTCCATTCAAAAAGTCAAATGGCGCTCCTTCCCTTCTGAGCCCTGCCGTGCGCCCTACAGTGGTTTATGACCACATATGAGGTACTTGTGTACTCAGGAGAAATTGCCCAACAAATTTTA
>JARQOD010008910.1:0-33622 GCA_033576555.1 Oophaga sylvatica
AGAATAAATCAAAACACACCAACACTCCCATGACCCTGATTTTGGCAGCCAAATATAATCAATCTGCAGTCTCTGGAAAGAATAGAGGGCCGAGGGGCGTGTTTGGGTGGTTGTCTTGACTACCCTTCTCTGATTATGTGTAGCACATACCATGCATCCTTGGATCAAACCTTCTATACAGGTGGAAAAGCCTGGTGCCACCCAATGCTTCTGCATCACGCTCATTACAGCAGTTTTGGACTGGTGGGTTGGCCCATATAACATCTGGGCGACCGCAGGGTACAACGCCCTTGGAAGGCATCGACGCATCCCTCTTCCCCATACCCCATTTGCTTCATTCAGACATGCACCTTCTTTTTTTTTCCACTTTTCTACTTCCTCCTGGCGCACCTGAGCCTGCATCTGGGATAAGGCATCCTCCGACACAAAGAGATTTTTGGGAGCGCTTACCTGGTGCATCGTTACCCCTTGGAGTGGTCTACTGGCTGCTGTTTTTGCTGCTGCATTGGCCATTTCGTTTCCTTTACTCATCTGATCAGTGCATCTGGTATGTGCTTTAACTTTTATGACAGCTACTTCTTTTGGTAATTGTAATGCATCAATTAACTGCTGGACTGCGTCAGCATTTTTAATGGGATGTCCTGCTGCCGTCAGGAATCCTCTAGATTTCCAAATTGGACCAAAATCATGAGCTATACCGAATGCTTATCTAGAATCTGTGTAGATGTTAACAATTCTACCTTCAGCTATCTTACAGGCCTCAGTCAGAGCCTTAAATTCAGCCTCCTGGGCCGACTGATATGGGATCATGGGTTCTGCTTTGATTACTGCATTCAGGGAGACGATGGCATACCTGGTGTGGAAGGTACCTGAGTCATCTTGGTGGCGAGATCCATCTACAAAAAATTCAAAATCAACATTAAGTCTTTCAGTTTCAAACACTGTGGGTAGGCCTGCTGTTTCCTGTGCCATAAGCTGAACACAGTCATGAGGAATCTCCTCTCTTGGATCTTCTTTGTACAATACCGTACCTGACCCCTCCTTTAGATCCGAGAGAGGTAACAATGTGGCAGGATTAAGTGTGGTACATCTCTGCAAAGAAACATTTGGAGGCATTAAAAGTGCACATTGCAATCGAAGGTGACGTGCAGCTGAAAGGTGTGCCGGTTGCACCTGGTTCAGTATGGTGTATACGGTACATCATGAGGTGTAAATACTGTCAGTGGATGATCAAGCACGATGTCTGACGATTTGTGGAGCAATAGTGTGTCGACCCGCCACCACAATTGTGGGTTACCAGGGCAATGGGGTACTCAGAGCCGAGCCCATGGAAGTCTATGGGGATTGTCACAGGTAGCGGTGGCTCGGTCTGTGGCCCTAGCGGTCTGGCGTATGTTGGGGGAATATTTACAGGGGATAGATATATTTACAGTTCGTGACGCCACCTGTAGTCTTCTGGTAATTTATACCAGCGCTGCTGTAGAGCTCTGAGGGGATGGTGAGGCAGCTAGATGTCGGGTCCCCTACAGGTAGGACTCTTCCCTCAGGTCGATGGTTAAGGCAGGGTTGTGCAGGCATGCAAGTAAATAACTCAGTCTCACACGGTCAGCGTCTTTCCATACCTTTACTTGTAAGATGGTAAGGCAGGTCCCAGGGAGGCTGATCCAAGGAGAATGTATTTCGAGATAGCAGCTGGACAAGTTAGGGGCCTCCTTTACTTTCACAACGATGAGTACAACCAGCATGAAGCGTAGTTCCCTCTATAACTCCAGCTATTCCAAAGCTGTACTGCCCAGTCAGTTTTGTGGTCGGAGCCTTCCTGTGAGAGAGCTGAATTCCTATCTTGCTGATCAGGCTCAAAGTCTTCACTCTCCCTGACCCCAGTTACGTACCGACTATTTAGGGGCTGCTTTCCGCTACCTAAGGTCCGGTAAGCCTCTGGGTTTCCTACCACCATGCATGAAGCTATGGTGATGCTTCGGTCTCCAGTGACCGGTAACAACGTGCAGGACTTCTCCAATCCTATTGCACTCAGAATTTCTACCACTGTGCCTTTCGCCTTGTCCTCGCTGGTAGCATAAGCATTTCTCACTTCACAGGTTAACAAAGTCAGTCCCTTACTTAATTCCTTTCTTGAGCTTGTTGCCAGACTCTCAGTAATCTTCCAGGCAGGAGCACGTCTCTGAACCTTCATCGTCCTTGGGACAGGAGACTGAAGTATATCTGCAACTCACTTCTTTCTTCTTAATAAGTGTCTCAGTCTGTCTTCTAGTGGGGCACAGCTCTGACCAGGCTGAGGTGATCTATATTTCGCCCTTACTGACCTCCACTTGCTGAACTGCACAATCAACCCCTCCTCTGTCTTCCTGACAGGAAACTGAACTACTGCATGACTAACTACTGATGCATGTGACTAGACTTTATATACCTGTGGGCGTGTCTAAGTGTGTGTTGAAATGAATGTTCATTGAGCATTAAACTGCTATCTCTCCACACATCCTCCAGGGTACTGCGTGTGCCTTACACCAGGGCTACACATTCCCCCATGGTAAATGACAGCACTCCCGGGCTGTAAAATACAAAGAGACAATTTTGTTTATGCATTAAACATCAACATTAAACATTAACTTCTTCCCATCCGGGAGGTAGGGATGTCTTGAACGTTGCGAACAAAACATTATATATAGAAAAGTACAAATATTAAATAACATTTTCATATAAATAGACAATATGCTTGTGAAGGACCCGCACCAAACCTTCAACGTGGGTCCTGGGTGGGCTGCAGGACATCCGAATGCAGACCTCACTCAGTGCCACACCACACGGGTTTTCTGTTCAGAGGTAATTGTGCTGGTTTTATGTAAAACCAAGATTAGGCACCGAAGCGCAACTAATATACAGATAAGTTCTGGGCTGGCTCAGTCCTCAACCTCGAAGTCCATTGTAAAACAAAGACACATTATATCAAATCACATTATAATAAAGTGCAAAAACTTTTTATCTGATTACCCAGCCGGGCATTCTATTTTTGGCAATATATATATACGTTATATACACATTTAACTTGTGCAAAAATTGGCAAACATTCTTAAACTTTTTACAACATTACTTATGGTAGACCCCTATCTGGATCTCACCGGTTTTTCTTTTACTGTTTAATTATTTCAAATACATTTTCCACCCCGGGGGCTGGAACAATGCGATGGTCCCTAGATCCCATTACTAACAAGTCGTGTGCTGCTATTAGGGTCTGGGTCGCCACAGTTCTCGTGCGAACCTCTAGGGGCGCAACGGGTACTTTCTCCTTGCGAGACACCGATTGCGTTTCAATTTGCGTTACAGTTAGCGATATTGATCGTATCATAGATTGCGATGGAAACTGGGTTGCAAGTTGCGATGCAGAAGGATGACTAGGTAATGTAGAGTATGTAGACGTTACTTCCATTTGCGATGAGCCTGCAGGGGGCGATGCTGGGGCACGGCCGGATGCTGTTTGAGCTGGAGACGGGGACGCTGCGGTAATGGTGACGTTACCTGCGTCTGGGACGGGGTCACGGACGATGGTGTCGTTAAGGGCATACCATCCCTTCATTCCCCAGTGCCGTGTGTATGTAACAATGTCTCCATTAACTAAGTCCCTCCCGGGATGACCTTGCGGTAGGTGGGATTCTACATCACGTCTGCTGACAAAGACCCCTGGGTAGAGGCCCGGTTCTCTTATGAAGCCCCAGCCCTTCCGGAGCTGGAACTCTGTCACACACCCCTGCCACCGCGGTTCCCTCAGGGTACCTTTCTCTCTCCGGACACTCTCCTTGTCTGCGATCAGCTCTGCATGTTGCCGCTGTCGATTCCGCTGAGCTTCCCGCTCTTCCTCCTGCTGGCGTTGCTGCTTCTCCTCACGACGCTGCCACTCACATTCCCACTGGGCGGTATAGGCGACGTCATCCAGGCGCGCCATCTCGCCCCAGTCCACGTCTGGTAACGACGGACAGGACCCCTCCGGTGTCCCTACCGGGGATCGATCATCTGCTGCGGCCTCCTGGCCGGGCGGGCGTTCCGGAACTGGCGGTACCTCCTCAACCTCCTTCGCCTCCACCGCTTCACCGGTGGGATCAGGATTTGTACTTTCGGGGGCAGCCTCCGGTTGCTCCTTTGCCTTGGGCAGCAGAAGTTTTGGTAACTCCAGACGTAGGGGATCATCGAAGGGGAGAACACCGCGTCCCACAGCCGCCGCTGCTCCAGGGTACGCCGGCGTCTCTCGATCTCTTCAAATCCAGGTTGTGGCAAAATCATCTTTCTTAGTCGTGCATTTTCCTCTTTAACTTCCAGCAATGCTTGCTGCAGGTGCAGGACCACGGATGACTCCGGTGCTGGTGGCAGCTGGGCTGGGGCACGGGGCCTGCCTTCCTCCGCTTCCCTGCTCGGCTGCACACGTCCTGCTTCCATGATGTTCCAGAAGATTCTTTCTTCTTCCTCCAGAGACGTCCGGTCTCTTCCGTGGAGGCGGGGTTTGCGTCTCCTCCTCCTCGCAGGGAAGGTGAAGAGGAGGCGGACCTCCTTTGCTGTAGGGCAGGATCGCATGTTGTAATAGCACTTTGAGAGGGCAGGCATTTTCTTCGCGCCACAGGGGGGTACACGCCCACGAAGGTACGCCCACCTTCTTCTCCAGCGCCTGAGGGCGCGAATATGGCGACAAAGATGGCGATTTTTGGCGCCAAAAGTGCAAATAGTCCTTTTTCACAAAAACAACTCCATAGGCACACAGGGCTCGCAATTTTGCGAGTTTCGCATCCTGTTCGTGACGCCAAAGTTTTGTGTCGACCCGCCACCACAATTGTGGGTTACCAGGGCAATGGGTACTCAGAGCCGAGCCCATGGAAGTCTATGGGGATTGTCACAGGTAGCGGTGGCTCGGTCTGTGGCCCTAGCGGTCTGGCGTATGTTGGGGGAATATTTACAGGGGATAGATATATTTACAGTTCGTGACGCCACCTGTAGTCTTCTGGTAATTTATACCAGCGCTGCTGTAGAGCTCTGAGGGGATGGTGAGGCAGCTAGATGTCGGGTCCCCTACAGGTAGGACTCTTCCCTCAGGTCGATGGTTAAGGCAGGGTTGTGCAGGCATGCAAGTAAATAACTCAGTCTCACACGGTCAGCGTCTTTCCATACCTTTACTTGTAAGATGGTAAGGCAGGTCCCAGGGAGGCTGATCCAAGGAGAATGTATTTCGAGATAGCAGCTGGACAAGTTAGGGGCCTCCTTTACTTTCACAACGATGAGTACAACCAGCATGAAGCGTAGTTCCCTCTATAACTCCAGCTATTCCAAAGCTGTACTGCCCAGTCAGTTTTGTGGTCGGAGCCTTCCTGTGAGAGAGCTGAATTCCTATCTTGCTGATCAGGCTCAAAGTCTTCACTCTCCCTGACCCCAGTTACGTACCGACTATTTAGGGGCTGCTTTCCGCTACCTAAGGTCCGGTAAGCCTCTGGGTTTCCTACCACCATGCATGAAGCTATGGTGATGCTTCGGTCTCCAGTGACCGGTAACAACGTGCAGGACTTCTCCAATCCTATTGCACTCAGAATTTCTACCACTGTGCCTTTCGCCTTGTCCTCGCTGGTAGCATAAGCATTTCTCACTTCACAGGTTAACAAAGTCAGTCCCTTACTTAATTCCTTTCTTGAGCTTGTTGCCAGACTCTCAGTAATCTTCCAGGCAGGAGCACGTCTCTGAACCTTCACCGTCCTTGGGACAGGAGACTGAAGTATATCTGCAACTCACTTCTTTCTTCTTAATAAGTGTCTCAGTCTGTCTTCTAGTGGGGCACAGCTCTGACCAGGCTGAGGTGATCTATATTTCGCCCTTACTGGCCTCCACTTGCTGAACTGCACAATCAACCCCTCCTCTGTCTTCCTGACAGGAAACTGAACTACTGCATGACTAACTACTGATGCATGTGACTAGACTTTATATACCTGTGGGCGTGTCTAAGTGTGTGTTGAAATGAATGTTCATTGAGCATTAAACTGCTATCTCTCCACACATCCTCCAGGGTACTGCGTGTGCCTTACACCAGGGCTACACATTAGTCCTACAGCATGTACTGCCCGTACACAGGACGGGGCACCCCTAGCCACTGCATCTAGTCTTCCACTGAAACAGGCCACTGGCCTTTGATTGTCACCATGCAATTGAGTCAATACTCCTGCCGCGCGTCCCTGCTGTTCATGGAGATACAGGGTGAATGGTAGTTCATAGTTGGGGGTTCCTAGCGCTGGAGCTGCCACAATCCTGTTTCTGAGGGAATAAAAACAGTCTATACCTTCAGGAGTTAGTTTAAAAAGCACAATGGTGATACAGTCATAGAGAGGCTGCATGAGGATTGACACAGCATGTATCCACTGTCTGCAGTAGGAAATCAGTCTAAGAAATATCCTAAGAGCGGCAACATTAACAGGAATAGGAAAATTCTGTACAGCTTCTTTGCGAGCGCTGGTCAGATGTCGCTCCCCCCGGTGTAATGCAATGTCCCAAAAAGATAACTGAAGATTTACAAAATTGCAGTTTATCCTTTGACGCTTTACAACCAACTTGGTACAGAAACAACATGAGTAATATTGTTGCAATACGACACTGTTTCCTGGAGGGGGCACAAACCAGTAAGTCATCAACATGTTATAGAAATAACATTGGCAAAATCAATAACTGTAAACCAAGCAGCATCCTGAGATATCTGGAACAAAAGTGTATATATATATATTGTACCAGCCAATACATAGAGGGTTAAATCCGGGTAGCCGAAGGGGGAAGCTGAAGTTGGAATTTTTACTGTCAAGGCTACTGATAAGGAACCTTAGCTGCAGAGATGCCGAAGGTGGGGGCTAGGTTTTAACTAAAACACCCCTTGCTACCAGTTTCTGCAATCTCTCCTGAAATGTCCTGGTCTCCTGCACCCGCGGCACAACCTCTGTCCACCTCCTGGCACACATCTCCCCCCTCCCCCTGCCGTCCGCAGGACAAGCACCCACAGCATATATCCCCACTCCTCTCTTTGCCTGCACTAAATCATGTTGTGCCCTTGTGCGATTCTAGCCAGATCCTCTGCTTTAACTGATCTCCAATCTGGTCTACTTACTTTCAACTTTTCTTTGTCACTTCCTTTTTTTTTTTTTCAACATTTCTGTAAACATACCCCTGCTTCTGCGTCATTGACTTCTGCATTATCAGGTCCATTCCTACCAACAGAACACTTGTATGTCTCATCTATCAGTCTATCGTATCTAGCTTCATCTGCCAATTTTCCTTCTTCTATGTTCCATCCCACATCTGACCAATCATAACAGTTTTCATTCCCTGGGCGGGTGACACAGAGATAAAATGTCCCTTTCCCCCAAGTCTGGTGCGCTGATCCCTTGAAATCATTTCTATCACAGTTGAATATTTGACAGAAGTCGAACTTAAAAGTGACCACAGGGGCTGTAGTATTAACCCAGAAGTTAACCCCAAAGGTGGGCATGCTGGCACTACTGGAGATCAGGATACAGCTCAAAAGGATATGTATATCAGAAACTTCATGACTGCTGACTAATCTTGTCCTTCTTGCAGTGGGAGGCGGGAATCCAGGTGCTCTTGCCCTCGAGCTTCGGGCAGTAGGGGTGGTCAGGACCACAGTGTAGGGACTCTTAAATCTGGGCTGGAGACAGTCTCTCCTCAAAAACTTTTTCACGTACACAAGGTCACCAGGCGAGAAGTCGTGCACCGTGTCACCTGTAAATTCTGGGAGAGAAGCAGACACTGTAGAGTGGGTGTTAGTTAACTCTTTAGACAAAGCAATCACAAATTTTACTACTTTATCATTGGTTTCAGATAGCTCCTGGTGCCTAATTTCTCCTTTCCTGGGAGGGGCACCCACTGGGAACAGAGGTAGTGCAGTAGCTTCTGGATTAGGAACAGAGACAGGGGCTGAAGGACCGAGTCCTGGGACAGGGGCCTCAGCGACGGGGACTAAAACCTTTTCCGGCTGTCCGGGTGGTTGGTAGTAGGTGCCGGAAGGCGTCAGGAGGGGATACAGGCCTGACTGGGTGGTTCCGGGTGTCCCAAGATGGCTGCTGGGTGTCCCAAGATGGCTGCTGGGTGTCCCAAGATGGCCGCTAGGTGTTGTGGAAGGGCGTTGTCTGGGGGCGTCCCACTGTTGGATATGGAAGGGGCATTGGGCTGGGCATTACACCAGGGGCGACCCGCCCCACAGACACGGCTGGTCTCCGCCAGGGCGGATTCTGTTCACCACATGCACTACAAGTCCAACCTCCCTTTGTTCTTAGATCGGTGCCATTATAGGGCGGTGGCTGGGGACTTGGCACAGCAACAGACATGAGGGGTGCAGCGGCCATTTTAGTTACATCAACAGCGGGGGCCATTTTAATTACATCAACAACGGGGGCCATTTTAGTTACATCAACAACGGGGGCCATTTTTAGTTACATCAACAACGGGGGCCATTTTAGTTACATCAACAAGATCACATGCAGAGCATTTCACATATCCGAACAAAGGCTCGGCACCTTCTGAACCTCCTGCACCATCTACTTCCAGCCCTCAACTTTCAAATCATTTGCTACTCTAAGATGTGCCTGAGCTTGATGCAGGAGTCCCTCATCACATAACTTTCCCTTCTTCTGTCCTACATAATCCTTCCACACTGAAGGCTGAAGTCTCCCGGTACTGGGCAGACCCATCATTTTATACAAACTTCTCACATTTCTAACAGCCTTCTGGCCTTGCCGTGACTGAACAAGCTCACTGACTCCCACAGCACCACCCTCTAACTTATGAGGTTTCTCAGATCTAAATATACGCATCATGATTTTAACAGAGTGCAATGATCTGTCGCGACTCAGACCGCCGGCGTCACTTGCAGGTCACCACCCATCAATACAGAGTCCCCGCTCCATGTACTGACAAGACAAAGAGCCCTACTAAATCTGTCCCTTCAACTGTGGATGGTGACTTTACAGCACAGTTCGCCGTGACACCCTACACAGCACAGAGTCCCCGCTCCATGTACTGACACTGGGGCTTTCTCCTAATGAGGCTCCCCGTGTTAGACAAAGAGTCCCTGCTCAATTTGTCATTTATAAGACAGAGAATCCTAATCAATCTGTCACTAACTAAACTATCATGTGCGTCTTTTACCCCACTCAACACTTCAAAAATCTAAATTTGTCCCAACTTTATTCTAACAGTCACGGGAGACATCTATCTACATAAAGGTACAGTGACCGGAGGAGGAGAAAGTGGTGTTGACCCGAGCACGTGCAGACATGTGACGTCACTCGGTCTCACTTGCTGGTTCGTGGCGTGGGATTGCCTTCGGTCTCACCACTCAACCGGTCACCCACCCAGACCCAAAAAGACAATACAGCTTAAGCCAACAATGACTGACACACAGGCAAGTGGGACGCATATAAAGTATATGATCCCAACTTACCGTGTTCAACGGAGGCTGCAGTCCTCGCACTCAGTCACCGCGGGCACCACCGCAAAGTCCTCAGGACGGGTCCGGACGGGCGGCGATCCACTGCCCCACGTTGTTAGGCGCCAATTTTCGGGGTCGAAACGACAAACACTCGTCCTCCAGTCACTCCAGATTAGATTATAAGCATGGGTTAACCGTTTAAAGAATGAGTCAGACAATAGGCTGGTTCAAACTTCAGAGCATGCTTAGAGGGCTGTATCCAGGCACCAATCTCAGCAAGTACTGATCTTTATTTCTGCAAGCATGGGATTATCTACACAGGATGTCAGGGTGGAGTAAAGGGTGGATGGGGGCGGGGAGGTAAGCTATATATGTCCATATATGGACATATCCAGCATCTGGCCATCTCTATTGGTTCACATTCCATAGGTCTTGTATCCAGGCAGACTTGCTTTTGCAATCCTTAGTTCCCCAAAGGTGGGGGCAGTCATCAGTGAATTTCTTGGAGACAGACTAGCTGATACTGACGTCATCTTAGAATAAGTTTCAATCTGAATAATACATATTCAAGGAAAACTTTGTGTTTATCTTGACATATCAAAGTAACAAAGTACATATAAACATATTTTTATAAAGTCAACGAAAGACGCCCTATGAGGCACATAACTGAAATAAGTAAATCTACCAAAGAAAACAGTTTAAAGTGCTTGTAATAAAAGTACAAATTTTATTAAACAAGAAAAATAAAAAAAAATATTGAAAATGTTTTATGCAACAAAAACAAAATTAATGAACAATTGTACAAAAATGGCAAAACAGGTACTACCTTCAAAATTAAAATTGGGGAGAAGACCACAGAGAAACCTGACCCTTATTGCGTGTGGTGTGGCCCATATAATGATTAATAGTCAATGGCCATGTGTGGTAAACAGAGAAATGATTGCTGCCCCCATTCAAAGGGGGATATTTACAGGGGTTTGTAGTAATAGTTCGTGACGCCACCTGTGGTTTCTGATCAGGATGACCAGCGCTGCAGGGTAAATCCTCAGAGGCGTTGTTACTGGGCAGCAAGATGTTAAGTCTTCCACAGGTAAGACTAGTCCCTCTAAGTATATGGCGGTGCAGGGTGCAGGCAATAAGTCAGACACACACAAGTCAGTCTCTTTCCATACCTTTACTTGTGGTATTTGCAGGTATGTCCCGGGAAGCTGCTCAGGGTGGAGGATGCACATCCAGGTAATCACCAAGTAGGTTTAAGGCCTCCTTTCTCTTTAATGTGTGTGAGTCCTAACTTGCGTGAAGCGAAGTTTAACTCTGTATAGAACAGCTATGCCCGGCCGACATTGTGGTGGAGCCCTTCTTTTGGCAAGAACTAAGCCTTTATATGCAGCGTCCCGCTAGACTCCTGTTCTCCCTGACCCCGGTTACGTATCAGCACAATAGGGCCCCTCTGCGACTTGAAGTCCAGCAGGGTCACCGGTTTTCTCCTACTAGCCGTGAAGGAACTAGCAAGGCTTCGGACCCGGCGTCCGGTTAAGCAGAGTGGAGGTAGCAAATGTTGCTATAACGCCTCGGTCACTCTCTCCTTTGGTCACCACTCGCCCGTCGCCCTACTCTCACCCTTAACATAAGCACGGGTAGCAGTAGGTGTAGTCGTCAGCTTTCTTCCTTCCACAGCTCACTGACCGTTTCTCAGTTGACTCGTTGTTATAATAACTGTAGTCCCCTTCCTTCTTTTCCTTCATAGACTCTGTCCAGAGCAGCTCTCAGGACCTTCCGTCAGACTGAATACACGCTCGCTCCGAGAGTCACTTTCCACGTTCTTTGAGAACTAACAGTCAGAATCCACTCACTGAGACTGCCAGAATGTTCCTGACAGGAATTATCCGTCTCTGTCTCTTCTCTCTCTAGCTCAGACTGAGCTCTGACAGGAACTGCACTTCAAACTCCTACATCTCCAGACTCCAGACTTCCGACTCTAGACTCTCAACTGCCGACTGCTACGTCTCCCACACCCTTAAATAGTCTAAGGCTCCCTTGGTGGCAATACTGGGAAGTGTGAGTGTGAATGAATATCAGGTTTTTGTAATTACCTTTCTGTGCATTCTCCAGGAAACATGTGTACCAAGCGCAGCTGGGCCACACATCCCCCGCTAGTTATCATCAGCACTCCCGGGCTGAAAAAGGAAAACAATTTTTATAATAACATCAACAACATAACTCTTCCCTTGCGGGAGGTAAGGACTCTTTAACGTTACATTGTGTACAAATTGCAAATAGAAAAATATCAAATATACTTTCTCAGTGCAAATAAATACAATATTCTTGTGGAGGACCTGCACCAAAAACCTCCCACGTGGGTCCTGGGTGGGCTGCAGGACTTCCTTACTGCAAACCTCACTCAAGGCCACACCATATGGGTTTTTCTTCAGAGGTAGATATGGCTTTACGTAAAACCAAGATCGGGCACCGAAGTGATAACTATTTACAACTAAAGTTCTGTGCTGCAAGAGTCCTCAGCACGCAGTCCTTAGCATAAGAACATTCCTAGAAAATCACATTTCTATCATATCACATTAATACTTGGTTACTCATTACCCAACTGGGGTATTCTTCTTCAAATTATGCAAACATCATCACATATTATTTATCAACATTCAATAAAGTGCAAATCTTCATAACTTTTACAGTTGCAGTAAACCCTGTCTGGGTCCTACTGTTCTTCTTTGTGAATTGCGATTACTTCTTCCATACCTGGGGCTGGAAGTATGCGGTGCGCTCTGGAACGCATCACCAGAATATCATGTCCTGCTACCTGTGTCTGAGTAGCCACAGTTCTTGTTTCACTTTTGCAACTTGTTGGAGGCCTTACAGGTGCCCCTTCTGAATACAGATTTAGCTCACTTGAGAACGCACTAGCCTGTTGCGTTGCAACATAAGATGCTGGACAGGATGCAGGCGTGCGCAGTGGTGCAGGGCAGGATGCAGACGTGCGCAGTGATGCAGGGCAGGATGCAGGTACGCGGCCAGGTGCTGATGGGGTTGTGACTTGGGACGCTGAGACACGGGGTACGTTTCCGGCTTCAGGGACGGGTCGCTGACTCGGGAGACATTCAGGGCAAACCACCCCTGACGGCTTACAGTGTCGTGTGTAAGTGACAACATCCCCTTTTAACAGGTGAAACCCCGCATCGCAGCAATGAGCAAAGATCTCTGGGGAGAACCCGGGCTCGCTTATGTAACCCCAAACTACTTGGGCCTTCGAGGCACACACCGTCCCCTGGCGCCGCGGTTCCCGGAGCGTACCTTTGTCTCGCCTGACGTTATCCTTGTCAGCGAGATCCTTTTCCCGGTACCTCTGGCGAAGCTGCTGCGCCTCTCTCTGCTCCTGCTGCTGCCGCTGCTCATACTCACGGCGTCGCCACTCGTTCTCCATCTGGGCGGCGTATTCCACGTCGTCCAGGTACTCCATCTCCTCCCAATCGATCTCCATCACGGATGGCTGGGTCTCCTCTGTCGTCCCTACCGGGGGACTGCATTCCGCTGCGGCCTCCAGGCCTGTCTGGCACTCCGGTGCGGGCAGGGCCTCCTCAGCCTCCTTCCCTCCCGCCGCGTCCCCGGCGGAGTCAGGATCAGCACTCTTGGGGCCGGCCTCCGGTGGTTCATCAGCCGCAGGCAGTGGTGGCGCAGGTGACATCTGCGCATCCAGGGGGAGAGAGCGTCGCGTCCCACAGCAGCCGCTGTTTCAGGGCACGCCAGCTTTTCTCCATCGCTTCCATTTCTTTACGGTGCCGGGACATGTCCCTTAGCACCGCTTCCACCTCCTCCACTTTCTGGATTGTTTGATCGGTCTCCCGACCTGGGGACGGTTCGGGTACAGGCAGTAGCTCTTCAGGGGAACGGGGTCTGCGCACCGCCGTTCCTCCACACAGCGTCTCCTGTCCTTCTGCCATCTCACTCCAGGCCAGACTGTGCTCTCCATCTGGAACAATCTGGTCTCTTCCGTGGAGGCGGAACTTTCGCTTTCTCTTCTTGGCATAGAGGATGAAGAGGAGGCGGATCTCCCTTGCAGTAGGGCAGGCTCTCACATTATAATAGCATTTAGACAGTGCGCCCATAGCTTTCGCGCCACAGGGGGGGCACGCCCACGAATGCACGCCACCTTCTTCACCAGCGCCTCAGGGAGCGAATATAGTGGCAAAATGGCGGAAAATGGCGCCAAAAGTCACAAAAACTGCACACAGTCTTTTTGCACAAAACAGTCCACTTTATGCACACAGGACTCACATTCAGTAAGCTTCGTATCCTGTTCGTGACGCCAAAGATGAGTCGCACACACCAGGGTTATGGGGTACTCGGCACCGAGCCCGTTGAAGTCTATGGGGAATGTCACAAGTAGCACAGCTCGGTCCGTTGCCCTGGGCGCTCATTCAAAGGGGGATATTTACAGGGGATTGTAGTAATAGTTCGTGACGCCACCTGTGGTTTCTGATCAGGATGACCAGCGCTGCAGGGTAAATCCTCAGAGGCGTTGTTACTGGGCAGCAAGATGTTAAGTCTTCCACAGGTAAGACTAGTCCTTCTAAGTATATGGCGGTGCAGGGTGCAAGCAATAAGTCAGACACACACAAGTCAGTCTCTTTCCATACCTTTACTTGTGGTATTTGCAGGTATGTCCCGGGAAGCTGCTCAGGGTGGAGTATGCACATCCAGGTAATCACCGAGTAGGTTTAAGGCCTCCTTTCTCTTTAATGTGTGTGAGTCCTAACTTGCGTGAAGCGAAGTTTAACTGTATAGAACAGCTATGCCTGGCCGACATTGTGGTGGAGCCTTCTTTTGGCAAGAACTAAGCCTTTATATACAGCGTCCCGCTAGACTCCTGTTCTCGCTGACCCCGGTTACGTATCAGCACAATAGGGCCCCTCTGCGACTTGAAGTCCAGCAGGGTCACCGGTTTTCTCCTACTAGCCGTGAAGGAACTAGCAAGGCTTCGGACCCGGCGTCCGGTTAAGCAGAGTGGAGGCAGCAAATGTTGCTATAACGCCTCGGTCACTCTCTCCTTTGGTCACCACTCGCCCGTCGCCCTACTCTCACCCTTAACATAAGCACGGGTAACAGTAGGTGTAGTCGTCAGCTTTCTTCCTTCCACAGCTCACTGACCGTTTCTCAGTTGACTCGTTGTTATAATAACTGTAGTCCCCTTCCTTCTTTTCCTTCATAGACTCTGTCCAGAGCAGCTCTCAGGACCTTCCGTCAGACTGAATACACGCTCGCTCCGAGAGTCACTTTCCACGTTCTTTGAGAACTAACAGTCAGAATCCACTCACTGAGACTGCCAGAATGTTCCTGACAGGAATTATCCGTCTCTGTCTCTTCTCTCTCTAGCTCAGACTGAGCTCTGACAGGAACTGCACTTCAAACTCCTACATCTCCAGACTCCAGACTTCCGACTCTAGACTCTCAACTGCCGACTGCTACGTCTCCCACACCTTAAATAGTCTAAGGCTCCCTCTGGTGGCAATACTGGGAAGTGTGAGTGTGAATGAATATCAGGTTTTTGTAATTACCTTTCTGTGCATTCTCCAGGAAACATGTGTACCAAGCGCAGCTGGGCCACACACTGGGGTGCAGGATGGAGAAGGGGCTTTTCAGCCGCAGGAGCAATAATGCATACACACACACGAAAGTCTCTTTCTGTACCTTTACTGATGGTATAGTTGCAGGCACGTCCCGGGAAGCTAGCAGGGTGGAGGATGCACGTCCAGTATTCCCACTGAGTAGGTGTAGGGCCTCCTTACTCCTGTTGTGTGAGTTTCTGACCTGTATGAAACAAAGTCTAACTCTGTCTTCACTTATACTCCGGGCTGACTTTGTGGTGAGGCCTTCTCTTGGATAGAACAGTGTCTCTGTATGCAGCGTCCTGCAAGACCCCCGTCTTCCTGACCCCGGTTACGTATCAGCACCCCTGGGCCCCTGCGACCTGTAGTCCAGCAGGGTCTCCAGTATCTCCTACTAGTCGTGTAGATGCTAGCAAGCTCGGACCTGGTGTCCGGTTGTTCAGAGTAGAGGTAAGCTATCAATGCTGTTTCAACCTCCGTTACTCTCTTCTTCTCTTCCACTCGCCTTTCGTCCTACTCCGACCCTTAACATAAGCACACTAGCAGTAGATAGCTGATTCTTCCCTCTCTTCACCGCTCTCAAAGCGTCGGCACGCTTACTCACTGAAACTGCCTCAGATGACTCAGTTCTGACCAGGCTGAAGTGGCTATTTTCTCCACTCGTACTAGCCTCCACACATTGAACTAAGCTCAAGGCTGCAGTCTTTAGGTTCCTTCAGATACTACTGTTCCCTTTCCTTCTTTCTTTCTAATGCTCTTTCTGAAGCAGCTATCAGGACCTTCCATCTACTGATCTGTGCACACTTCTAGGAGCTGACTCTCCACACTTCAAGGAAACTAACAGATTCTCACACTTTCTGAGGTAATCTGATCTGTCTGAGGTAACTAGACCGTCTGTCTAGGCGTAGACTGAACACACTCTCTCAGCTCTCAGGCTAATCTGATCTCTCTGCTGTCTCAGCTAGACTAACTGCTGTGGCTTCACCATCCTTATATATATACTCTAAAAGGGCTCCCTCTGGTGGCTCCAGGGATTGGTGAAGCTGTGAATGAATATCAGGTACGTGTGGGTGTTACCTTTGGTGCATCCTCCTGGGACATGTGGCTCCAAGCGCAGCTGGGCTACACATCTTGAACCAATTGAGGAATGGGTGTCAGGTGGGGCTGACTGGCCTGATATAAGTGAGCTGAACTCCCATGATCCTCGCCGGTAATCAATTGTTCCTTCCAGGTCTTTGTTGGAATTTCAGCTTGCTTTCCTGCTATCATTCAGATAAGTGGCTTTCTGTTTTTTTTCTGTGGTTGGATTTTCCTTGCTTTTTGCAGTCTTACCTTGGACTTCAGCTAGGTCCCCTCTTGTCTAACCGCCATTACATGTTTGGGGGCTTCCTATTTCTTTGGGTCTCTACTCCGGGGCAGTTAGCTTTCCTCTTTCTATCTTCAGGTGTACTGTAGCTACAGTAACTCTCTGGCTGTGTGGAGGCGTCTAGGATCACCGTAGGTAAGCTCCACGGCTACTTCTAGTTGTGCGGTTAGTTTAGAGATCTGCAACCCATTAGGTCCCTGCCTCTCTGGTGTCTTGCTGCTTTGGCGGTTTTTTGCTCCTGTCCTCCTCAGCTACCAAAACATAACATAACAACTGGCCATATCTTTTGTTGGGCTTGTTCAAAGTTGAAATTTTTGCGTTTTTCCTGCTCCTATAATCATCCCTAACAAGATTCAAAGAGGTCGTGTTGAGCGGCCTGCCGCTGAGGTTCAGATTATTGCTGCCTATATCCTAGGTTGCCGGATATGGAACCTAGGATCCCCATGCCAGATTTATTTTTGGGGGATCGGTCTAAATTTCTGAATTTTAAAAATAACTGTAAGTTGTTTTTTGCCCTGAAGCCTAAGTCCTCAGGAAGCGCTTTGCAGCAGGTTCAAATTGTCATCTCCCTGTTGCGCGGTGAACCTCAGGATTGGGCTTTTTCCCTGACACCTGGGGATCCTGTTTTGAATGATGTTAATGTGTTTTTTCAGGCTCTGGGGTTATTGTACAATGAACCTAATGTCACTGATCAAGCGGAAAAACTTTGTTGGCATTAAATCAGGGTCGTGAAGATGCTGAGCTGTACTGTCAGAAATTTCGAAAATGGGCAGTCTTTACTAAATGGAATGATGAGGCTCTGGCAGCTCTTTTTCGGAAGGGTCTGGCAGAGACTGTAATGGATGTTATGGTGGGATTCCCTGTTCCCTCTGGTCTCAATGATTTTATGTCTTTGGCTATTCAAATTGACAGACATTTGCGTGAGCGCAGAGGTATGGATGAGATTGTGTTGCCTTGTGAGTCAGCTCCTGAGCCCATGCAGTGTGATGGAGTGACTTCTGGGGCACAGCATTATGCGTTTCGAAAGCGTAATAGGTTGTGTTTCTACTGTGGTGACGCTTCTCATGCTATTTCCGTCTGCCCCAAGCGGGAAAGACGTTTTACGCGCTCAGTTGTTTTGGGTAGTGTTCAGACTAAATTTCTGTTGACTGTTACCCTGATTTGCTCCATGTCCACATTTTCGGCTCAGGCTTTTCTTGATTCAGGAGCAGCTATTAACCTGATGGATTTTGACTTTGCTAAACGTTGTGGGTTTCCCATGATACCCCTGCGGAGGTCTATTCCTTTACTGGGCATTGATTCTACCCCTTTGGCGGAGAATAAACCCCAGTTTTCTACCCAGGTGATAATGCGGGTTGACCCGGACCATCAGGAGAGTTGCAAATTTTTGGTGTTGCATTATTTGCATGACATTATTGTACTGGGTTTCCCTTGGTTAAGACTCATAATCCTGTTTTGGATTGGAAATCTGTGTCTGTGACCAGTTGGGGCTACCAATGTGTTAATACTGACACTCCTGTTTTTTCTGCCTCTCCCCAGTCTCAGGATGTTCCTATTTGGCTGATTTTTCTGATGTGTTTAGTGAGAGTAAGTCTGCATCCTTACCTCCTCATAGGAGTTATGATTGCGCTATTGACTTAGTACCCGGTTGTAAATTTCCCAAGGGTCGGCTTTTTAATTTATCTGTACCTGAACATGATGCTATGCGTTCTTATATCAAGGAGTCTTTGGAGAAGGGTCATATCAGACCTTCCTCTTCACCCTTGGGCGCCGGCTTTTTCTTTGTGGCCAAAAAGGATGGTTCATTGAGGCCGTGTATTGACTATCGTCTCCTGAATAAAATCACTGTTAAATATCAATATCCGTTACCCTTGATTTCTGACCTATTTTCCAGAGTGAAAAGTGCTAGTTAGTTTACCAAGCTTGACCTCAGGGGGGCGTATAACCTTATTCGCATTAAGCACGGGGATGAATGGAAGACGGCGTTTAATACCCCAGAGGGGCATTTTGAGTACCTAGTGATGCCTTTTGGGCTCACTAATGCCCCTTCCGTCTTCCAGTCCTTTATGAATTATATTTTCAGGGATTTCGTGGATAAAATTTCTGATCGTTTATTTGGATGATATCTTGATTTTTTCCAACGACTGGGACTCTCATGTGAAACATGTTCGGACTGTGTTCCGGATTTTGAGAGAAAACGCATTGTATGTGAAGGGATCAAAGTGTCTTTTTGGCGTACAGAAGGTCTCATTTCTGGGATTCATTTTGTCTCCGTCTGTTATTGAAATGGACCCGGTCAAGGTTCAGGCCATCAGTGATTGGGTCCAACCTACTTCATTAAAGGCTCTTCAGAGATTTTTTGGTTTTGCTAATTTTTACCGTAACTGTATTGGTAATTTCTCTGGTATTGTGAAACCACTGACTGATTTGACCAAAAAGGGTTCTGATGTGGTGAATTGGTCTCCTGAGGCAGTTTCTGCGTTTCAGGAACTTAAGCAGAGATTCACTTCTGCTCCTGTTCTGCGGCAGCCTGATGTTTCTCTACCATTTCAGGTGGAGGTTGATGCTTCTGAGATTGGGGCTGGCGCCGTTTTGTCCCAAAGGGATCCGGAGACCTCTAAGAGTAACTCTTGTGCCTTCTTCTCTTGAAAATTTTCCCCAGCTGAACGTAATTATGACTTGGGAAATTGGGAGTTATTGGCTATGAAGTGGGCCTTTGAAGAGTGGAGACATTGGCTGGAAGGAGCCAAACATCAGGTGGTGGTCCTCACGGACCATAAGAACCTGGTTTATCTCAAATCAGCCAAGTGACTTAATCCTAGACAGGCCAGGTGGGCCTTGTTTTTCACACGTTTTAATTTTGTGGTTTCTTTTCTCCCAGGCACTAAGAATTTTAAGGCGGATGCCCTCTCGAGGAGTTTCTTTGCAGATTCTCCTGAGGTAACTGAGCCTGCTGTTATTCTAAAAGAGGGTGTAGTTCTTTCCGCCATCTCGCCCAATTTGAGACTGGCTCTGGAGGGATGTCAGTAAAAGGATAAACCTGAACGCTGCCCTGTTGGGAAATTGTCCCAGACCAGTGGAGGAAGAATATTATGTCTGAGATTCATTGTTCCGCGTTGGCTGGTCATCCTGGTATTTTTGGTACCAGAGATTTGGTGAGTCGGTCCTTTTGGTGGCCTACTTTGTCTCGTGACGTCAGGGACTTTGTGCAGTCCTGTGGGACTTGCTCTCGTTCCAAACCTTGCTCTCGCTCTAGTGGTTTGTTAATGCCATTACCTGTGCCCAAGAGGCCATGGACCCATATCTCTATGGATTTTATTTCCGACCTCCCTGTCTCTCAGAGAATGACCGTTATCTGGGTGATCTGTGATAGATTTTCCAAGATGATACATCTTGTGCCACCACCTAAGTTGCCTTCCTTCTCCAAATTGATGCCTTCGGTTCGGTTACATGGCATTCCTGAGAACATTGTGTGTTTTTGGGTTAATGGTTTGAGATGAGTTCTGAGCAGAGGCTCCCTCTGGTGGTTACAAGCGGTGCTAGTCTGTCCAGTGAAGATTGTGAGGACTGGGAATCAGGTGTTACTGACTGGTCTTATATAAGGGAGTCACCTTCCCATCAGGGTTGCCGGTGATCAATTGTTCTGGTCTGAATCCTTTATTCCAGTTTCCCTTGTAGCCTGCTGTGTCGTGTCTGCATCTCCTGCTAACAGATAAGACATTTTCTTCTTTTGTGTTTGTGCTATATTTTTGCATTTTGTCCTGCACTTCTGTGGGGGCCTTCAGGGTCCCCTCCGGGGGCTTCTGCCCTCTCAGTTTTGTTCATCCACTGATGTTTGTACTTTTGCTTTTTCCAGTTTTTTCAGTGGCTGCTGTTTTGATTTTGTTACACCAGAGAACTAATTTAGGTGGAAGAGGTCGTGTGATCTCAGGTGTTTTTGAAATTAGTAGAGTTGGTGCTTTTCAGGGTTTTCTGGGATTGCAGTAAGTACCCTTCCTATCCTTTTCTATTTAGTTAGTTTGGGCCCCAGCGTTTGCTCATACTATTTTCTTTCTGTGTCAGTATTTCATCTTGTCTAACCGCCATTACATGTTTGGGGGCTTTCTATTATCTTTGGGGTTCTGCTCCGGGGCAGATAGCTTTCCTATATCTATCTTTAGGTGTAGTTAGTTTCTCAGGCTGTGACGAGGCGTCTAGGACCAACGTAGGAACGCTCCACGGCTGCCTCTAGTTGTGGTGGTTAAGTCAGGGTACTGCAATCTCATAGATTCCAACTGCTCTGGTGTATTGCCTTTTTTGCCTGCACTCCTCAGCTACCGAAACATAACAATTGTGTCTGACAGAGGAGTCCAGTTTGTTTCCAGATTTTGGAGGACATTTTGTTCTAAACTTGGAGTTCAGTTATCTTTCTACTCTGCATTTCACCCTCAGACCAATGGACAAACTGAGAGAACAAACCAGACCTTGGAGATTTATTTGAGATGTTTTGTGTTTGCTGATCAGGATGACTGGGTCTCTTTTTTGCCTTTGGCTGAGTTTGCTCTTAATAATAGGGCTAGCTCTGCCACCTTGATGTCTCCTTTTTTCTGCAATTCTGGGTTTCATCCTCGATTATCTTCAGGACAGACGGAGGCTTCTGTCTGTCCAGGTGTTGACTCTGTTGTGGAGCGTATGCAGCAGATTTGGGACCAGGTAGTGGAGAGGTTGTCTCTCTCTCAGGAGAAGGCCCAGCGGTTTGCCAACCGGCATAGGACTGATGGTACTCGTTTTAAAGTGGGGGACTTAGTTTGGTTGTCCTCAAGAAATATCCCTATGAAGGTTGCATCTCCAAAATTTAAGCCAAGGTTCATTGGACCTTATAAGATCATGGAAATTCTTAATCCCGTTTCCTTCGTTTGCTTCTTCCAGGAACATTTAAGATCCATAACGTATTCCACAAATCCTTATTGAAGAGGTTTGTCGAGCCAATGGTTCCTATGGCTGTGCCTCCTGACCCTGTTTTGGTTGAGGGCAATTTGGAGTATGTGGTTTAGAAAATATTGGATTCTCGTTTTGCTAGACGGAAACTCCAGTATTTGGTTAAGTGGAGAGGTTATGGTCAGGAGGACAATTCTTGGGTGTTTGCTTCGGATATCCATGCTAGGAGACTGATCCGTGCCTATCACCGAGCTCATCCTGATCGGCCTGGTTGCGCACGTGAGGGTTCGGTGACCCTTCCTCAAGGGGGGGGTACTGTTCTGAATGTGTTGGAGACGACTTCAGAGATGAGTCTCCCTCCAGTGGTTGCTGAGGGTATTGAACCAATTGAGGAATGGGTGTCAGGTGGGGCTGACTGGCCTGATATAAGTGAGCTGAACTCCCATGATCCCATGAACTCTCAGGCTGAGGCAGCAGGCTGGGGCTAGGATCTTATTCCACATGTAAGTTATCCCTTAACCCCTTACTGTCCAATGACGTGCACAGTCCGTCATGGCAATGTGCCAGTTCCGGCACCAGGACGGACTGTGCACGTCATGCCTTTGATCTACCACTGCGTGTAAACACGCAGTGGTAGATCAGTGCCGACAGCTGTCATAGACAGCTGACAGGCACGGCAAGCGGTGCGGGGACCTTTGCCGTCGGTCCCCGCACCCACAGCGCTGTGATTGGTCAGTCAATCTGACTGACCAAACACAGCAGCGATCGTGCAGGAGAAGCTGAAATTTCAGTTTCTCCAGCGCGATCAGTGCAGGAGCCGGCGCTGCAGTGACCAGGTTTCCTGCACTGACAGCCAGGAGCGGAGCCCCCACCGCCCCTGGCTGTTAACCCCCTGACTGCTGCGATCCAGCGCGATCGCAGAGCTCAGGGGGGGAGGCAGAGGGTCGGGAGCTCCCTCTGCCTCAGATCGGCGCCCTGCAATGTATTTGCAGGGCCCGATCTCTGCCTTGATGACCCGGGGGTTGTCATGACAACCTCCGGGTCATCTAGCTACGGGAAGCTGCTGTGATCATGTCACAGCAACTTTCCCCATAGGTACAATGCATTGCAATGCTGGAGCATTGCAATGCATTGTAACTGCAATAAAAAGTAAAAAAAAGTGAAAGTCCCATAAAGGGACAAGTTAAAAAAAATCATTTTGTAAAAAAAATTGTAAAAAAAATATTAAAAAATAATTTAAAAAAAATCCCCTAAAAAATACACATTTTTATGTAATAAAAAAAATAAAAAACAAAAAACATACACATGTTAGGTATCGCCACGTCCGTAAAAATCCCATCTATAAAAGCGTAACCCTAGTTAACCCCTTCAGTGAAAGCCGGAAAAAAAAACCACAAAAAAGTAGTAAATTATGATTATCATCATACCGCTTGGAAAAAGTGCAATAACACGCGATCAAAAAGTCAGATATAAATAATCATGGTACCGCTGAAAACGTCATCTTGTCCCGCAAAAAACAAGCCGCCATACAGCGTCATCAGCGAAAAAATAAAAAAGTTATAGCTCGCGGAATAAACTGATGCAAAAATAATTATTTTTTCTATAAAATTTTTTATTGTGTAAAAAAACGCCAAAACATAAAAAAAATATAAATGAGGAATCGCCGTAACCGTAGTGACCCGAAGAATAAAGCTGCTTTATCAATTTTACCACACACGGAACGGAGGAAAAAAAAAATTCCTGAATTGCTGGTTTTTGTTCATTCTGATTCCACAAAAATCGGAATAGGAAACAATCAAAAAACGTTATGTGCCCGAATATGGTACCAATAAATACGTCAGCTCGTCCCGCAAAAAATAAGCCCACAGATAACTCTGTCGGCCGAAATATGGAAAAATTATAGCTCTCAAAATACTGCGATGCAAAAATTTCTTACAAAAAATTATTCCAAAAAAAGCATCTTTTAGTGTGTGACAGAAGCTAAACATGAAAAAAGGATGTAAATCTGGTATCGCTGTAATCGCACCGATCCGAGGAATAAAGTCGCCTAATCACTAATACCGCACGAGGAACGGCGTAAAAAAGAAAACCAATTCTTCACCTTTTGTGGATTTGTTCATTCTGCCTCCCAAAGATCGCAGTAAGGCGATCACAGTGTTTCCCCCCGCATATGGGGTATCAGCGTACTCAGGACAAAATGCACAATAACTTTTGGGGTCCTATTTCTCCTGTTACCCTTATAAAAATAAAAATTTGGGGGCAAAAAGATTATTTTTGTGGAAAAAAATATGATTTTTTTATTTTCATGGCTCTACGTTATAAACTTCTGTGAAGCCCTTGGGGGTTCAAAGTGCTGACCACACATCTAGATAAGTTCCTTGGGGGGTCTAGTTTGCAAAATGGGGTCATTTGTGGGGGATTTCTACTGTTTAGGCACATCAGGGGCTCTCCAAGCGCGACATGACACCCGCAGACCATTCCATCAAAGTCTGCATTTAAAAACGGTGCTCCTTCCCTTCTGAGCTCTGCCATGCGTCAAAATAGTGGTTCCCCCCACATATGGGATATCAGCGTACTCAGGACAAATTGCACAATAACTTTTGGGGTCCTATTTTCCTGTTACCCTTATAAAAATAAAAATTTGGGGGCAAAAAGATTATTTTTGTGGAAAAAAATATGATATTTTTATTTTCACGGCTCTACGTTATAAACTTCTGTGAAGCACTTGGGGGTTCAAAGTGCTCACCACACATCTAGATAAGTTCCTTGGGGGTCTAGTTTCCAAAATGGAGTCACTTGTGGGGGGTTTCTACTGTTTAGGCACATCAGGGGCTCGCTAAATGCGACATGGCGTCCAATCTCAATTCCAGCCAAAAAAGTCAAATGGCGCTGCTTCCCTTCCGAGCTCTGCCATGCGCCCAAATAGTGGTTTACCCCCCACACTGTACTCTGGAGAAATTGTACAACAAATATTGTGGTTCATTTTCTCCTGATACCCTTGACAAAATTTTAAAAAATTGTGTCGAAAGAAAAATTTTGGGAAAAAAAGTTAAATGTTCATTTTTTCCTTCCACATTGCTTCAATTCTTGTGAAGCACCTGAAGGGTTAATAAACTTCTTGAATGTGGCTTTGAACACGTTGAGGGGTGCACTTTTTAGAATGGTGTCACTTTTGGGTATTTTCTGTCATATTGACCCCTCAAATTCACTTCAAATGTGAGGTGGTCCCTAAAAAAATGGTTTTGTAAATTTTGTTGGAAAAATGAGAAATCGCTGGTCAACTTTTAACCCTTATAACTTCCTAACAAAAAAAATGTTGGTTCCAAAATTGTGCTGATGTAAAGTAGACATGTGGGAAATGTTATTTATTAACTAATTTTTGTGACATATCTCTCTGATTTAATGGCATAAAAATTAAAAGTTTGAAAATTGCAAAATTTTCAAAATTTTTGCCATATTTCCGTTTTTTTCATAAATAAACGCAAGTTATATTGAAGAAATTTTACCACTATCATGAAGTACAATATGTCACGAGAAAACAGTCTCAGAATCGCCAAGATCCGTAGAAGCGTTCCAGAGTTATAACCTCATAAAGAGACAGTGGTCAGAATTGTAAAAAATTGGCCCGGTCATTAACGTGCAAAATGGCTTGGTCATTAAGGGGTTAAATGCACTTGCACCTTACTTTGCTATATCACTTATGATGCACTGTTGATACTTTGCTCTACACTGGGCTGTCAGCACATATGCACCCTAATTCCTTATGGGATATATACTTAATGATACTATGGCACTGACCTGACACACTATTCATGTCCTTGGAATTTTTTGCAGCTCAGCTGCATTGAAGCACGTTGTTTAATCTGAGTTACAGCAAATTTTGTATACCTTGATTTGGACAATTATATGTCTTGGCACTGACCAAATATCCTATTTACATCTTCGTATTTATCACAGCTCAATTGCTTTGAAGCATTTTATATATTTGTTTAGAAAAATCTTGAGCTATAATAAATGTTCTATTGATGTAAATTTATTTGTTCTATTAGTATGGACAATTAATACTGTGTAACTTTAACTTACTCAGTGGCCTAGAATTTTCCTACCCCCCATTTACCTGCTTGGTCTGTGGTTACTCTGAATAATTACATGTCATTGTGTTTATTTATTAATTACCGTATTAAAATTATTGTCTTATTCAAAACTCCGGACCCCTTGCTTTTTTCTTTTACACTTGGTGGTTATATTCGTGGTCTATTGTGTATACAGAGTTATTTAATATTTATTCCTGATTGGGATTTTTGTATTTTCTAATCCATACTGAGCCTGAGAGCGTCTGTGTCTGACTCCTGAAATATATACGGAGATTTACAATATTTTCACTATACTATATACACCTGGTATCTTGTGATACATTACCCTTTTTCTGATTTTCATATTCTCGTCTAATCCATACTGAGCCTGTGAGCGTCTGTCTGTTACTCCGGAAATATATAAGGAGATTTACAATTACCCCTACACTGTATACAGCTGTACGCTTCTGATACATTACCCTTTTTCTGATTTTCATATTCTCGTCTAATCCATACTGAGCCTGTGAGCGTCTGTCTGTTACTCCGGAAATATATACGGAGATTTACAATTACCCCAACACTGTATACAGCTGTACGCTTCTGATACATTACCCTTTTTCTGATTTTCATATTCTCGTCTAATCCATACTGAGCCTGTGAGCGTCTGTCTGTTACTCCTGAAATATATACGGAGATTTACAATTACCCCTACACTGTATACAGCTGTACGCTTCTGATACATTACCCTTTTTGGCAGAAAGTGCTCCTCCACCGACCACTGGCAGTGCATCATTGACACCTGGAACATTGGCCCACATGTGTGATTATCTCTTGCGGATGCTAAAAAGGGACCCCCGCATTGCCAAAATGATGAAGGATGACGACTACTGGTTGGCCAGCATCCTCGATCCACGCTATAAGGCAAATTACAGAACATCATGCCACAGGAGAACCTAGAGCTAATATTGGTGAACAAACAAGCAGCTCTGGTAAACCGTTTGTTAGAGGCATTCCCAGCACACAGCAGCGGTGCAGGTTCTACCACGAGCCGTACTGGGCAACATGGAAGAGGTGTTTGTGGTGCACACAGTCGAAGTGTCGTTGGAGACGGGTTTCATGACCATGTTATGGACTGATTTCTCGAGTAACGCTCACACGACTGGTAATACTGAATCGATTGCAACAGACAGGAGACAGCAGTTGTCAACTATGGTTACAAATTACTTCTCCTCCCCTATCGATGTTCTCCCTCACCGGTCATTCCCCTTTGACTACTGGGCCTGTAAACTGGACACCTGGCCTGAATTGGCACAATATGCCTTACAGGAGCTCGCTTGCCCTGCTGGTAGTGTGCTATCAGAAGAAGTCTTCAGTGCTGCTGGATCAATCCTGACAGAAAGAAGGACCCGGCTGTCGACCCAAAATGTTGGTGATCTCACATTCATTAAAATGAACCATGCCTGGGTTTCAAAGGAGTTTGTACCACCTTCCCCTGATAACACATAGTTGCCATCAAAATGGCTCGCTTTGTCCTCCTCTTCCTCCCACTTCTCCAATTCCTCCATTTACAGCTGCTGAACGTCCAGCCTACACCTCAACATATGACAGTTTTTCCACCTCCCTAACTGGGTTGTACCCCCCCAGGGCCGGCGTCAGCACCTGGCGCACCCGGGCAAGTGCCGGGGCCCTGAGCAGGTGGGGGGGCCCACTCGCCGTCAGACACACCGGCGTACTATGAGGGGCCCTGTGCCAGTGTCGGCGCCCACGAGTGGGCCCCCCCTGCTTGCTCAGGGCCCCAGCACTTGCAATACTTACCTCTCCCTGCTCCACCGCTGTGTCGTCTTCCGCGTTTCCTGACAAAGACATTCAGGTCAGAGAGCGCGATGACGTCACGTCTGTGCACCCTCTGCCTGAACAGTCACAGTGCAGAGAGCTGGAAGATGGTGACGCTGAGGAGTCCAGAGTAGAGCAGTGCCCATCGAGGAGAGGTATTTCAATTTTTTTTAATGTTTGGGAGCAATATATGGGGAGCATTATACACTGGAGAATTATATATGGGGCCCATTATATATGGAGCACTATATTGGCCCATAAGACACTGGAGCATCATCCATGAGGCCCATCATACACTGGAACATTATAAATGGGGCCCATTATATATGGAGCATTATATTGGCTCATAATAAGACACAGGAGCATCATCCATGGGGCCCATCATATACTGGAGCATCATATGGGGTTCATTATTTATGTGGCATCATATATGGTATGGAGCATCATATGGAGCACATATATGGGCCTATTCTGTATGGAGCAATATATGGGGCCCATCATATACTGTATGGAGCTTTACATGCGACTAATTAAACTGTATGGAGTAATATGTGGGGCTCATTCTACTCTATGGGGACCGTCCTATACTGTATGGCACATTACATGGGGACCATCATATGCTGGAGCATTATGTGGAGCTCATTATATACTGTATGGAACAGTATATGGGACCAATTATGTATGGAGCAATATATGGGGCTCATTATTCTGTATGGAGCAATATATGGGGCTCAGTATTCTGTATGGAGCAATATATGGGGCTCATTATTCTGTATGGAGCAATATATGGGGCTCATTATTCTGTATGGAGCAATATATGGGACTCATTATTCTGTATGAAACATTATATGGTGCTCATTATTCTGTATGGAGTAATATATGGGGCTCATTATTCTGTATGGAGCAATATATGGGTCTCATTATTCTGTATGGAGCAATATATGGGTCTCATTATTCTGTATGGAGCAATATATGGGGCTCATTATTCTGTATGGAGCATTATATGGGGCTCATTATTCTGTATGGAGCAATATATGGGGCTCATTATTCTGTATGGAGCAATATATGGGGCTCATTATTCTATATGGAGCAATATATGGGGCTCAGTATTCTGTATGGAGCAATATATGGGGCTCATTATTCAGTATGGAACATTATATGGGGCTCATTATTCTATATGGAGCAATATATGGGGCTCATTATTCTGTATGGAGCAATATATGGGACTCATTATTCTGTATGGAGCAATATATGGGACTCATTATTCTGTATGAAACATTATATGGTGCTCATTATTCTGTATGGAGTAATATATGGGGCTCATTATTCTGTATGGAGCAATATATGGGTCTCATTATTCTGTATGGAGCAATATATGGGCTCATTATTCTGTATGGAGCAATATATGGGTCTCATTATTCTGTATAGAGCAATATATGGGGCTCATTATTCTGTATGGAGCAATATATGTGGGCTCATTATTCGGGTGGAGCAATATATGGGACTCATTATTTGTATGAAACATTATATGGTGCTCATTATTCTGTATGGAGTAATATATGGGTCTCATTATTCTTATGGAGCAATATATGGGTCTCATTATTCTGTATGGAGCAATATATGGGGCTCATTATTCTGTATGGAGCAATATATGGGGCTCATTATTCTGTATGGAGCAATATATGGGACTCATTATTCTGTATGAAACATTATATGGTGCTCATTATTCTGTATGGAGTAATATTTGGGGCTCATTATTCTGTATGGAGCAATATATGGGTCTCATTATTCTGTATGGAGCAATATATGGGGCTCATTATTCTGTATGGAGCAATATATGGGGCTCATTATTCTATATGGAGCAATAATGGGGCTCAGTATTCTGTATGGAGCAATATATGGGGCTCATTATTCTGTATGGAGCAATATATGGGACTCATTATTCTGTATGAAACATTATATGGTGCTCATTATTCTGTATGGAGTAATATATGGGGCTCATTATTCTGTATGGAGCAATATATGGGTCTCATTATTCTGTATGGAGCAATATATGGGGCTCATTATTCTGTATGGAGCAATATATGGGCTCATTATTCTGTATGGAGCAATATATGGGACTCATTATTCTGTATGAAACATTATATGGTGCTCATTATTCTGTATGGAGTAATATTTGGGGCTCATTATTCTGTATGGAGCAATATATGGGTCTCATTATTCTGTAATGAGCAATATATGGGCTCATTATTCTGTATGGAGCAATATATGGGGCTCATTATTCTGTATGGAGCAATATATGGGGCTCAGTATTCTGTATGGAGCAATATATGGGGCTCATTATTCTGTATGGAACATTATATGGGCTCATTATTCTGTATGGAGCAATATATGGGGCTCATTATTCTGTATGGAGCAATATATGGGGCTCATTATTCTGTATGGAGCAATATATGGGACTCATTATTCTGTATGAAACATTATATGGTGCTCATTATTCTGTATGGAGAATATATGGGGCTCATTATTCTGTATGGAGCAATATATGGGTCTCATTATTCTGTATGGAGCAATATATGGGTCTCATTATTCTGTATGGAGCAATATATGGGGCTCATTATTCTGTATGGAGCAATATATGGGGCTCATTATTCTGTATGGAGCAATATATGGGGCTCATTATTCTGTATGGAGCAATATATGGGGCTCATTATTCTGTATGGAGCAATATATGGGGCTCATTATTCTATATGGAGCAATAAATGGGGCTCAGTATTCTGTATGGAGCAATATATGGGGCTCATTATTCTGTATGGAGCAATATATGGGACTCATTATTCTGTATGAAACATTATATGGTGCTCATTATTCTGTATGGAGTAATATATGGGGCTCATTATTCTGTATGGAGCAATATATGGGTCTCATTATTCTGTATGGAGCAATATATGGGGCTCATTATTCTGTATGGAGCAATATATGGGGCTCATTATTCTGTATGGAGCAATATATGGGACTCATTATTCTGTATGAAACATTATATGGTGCTCATTATTCTGTATGGAGTAATATTTGGGGCTCATTATTCTGTATGGAGCAATATATGGGTCTCATTATTCTGTATAGAGCAATATATGGGGCTCATTATTCTGTATGGAGCAATATATGGGGCTCATTATTCTGTATGGAGCAATATATGGGGCTCAGTATTCTGTATGGAGCAATATATGGGGCTCATTATTCTGTATGGAACATTATATGGGGCTCATTATTCTGTATGGAGCAATATATGGGGCTCATTATTCTGTATGGAGCAATATATGGGGCTCATTATTCTGTATGGAGCAATATATGGGACTCATTATTCTGTATGAAACATTATATGGTGCTCATTATTCTGTATGGAGAAATATATGGGGCTCATTATTCTGTATGGAGCAATATATGGGTCTCATTATTCTGTATGGAGCAATATATGGGGCTCATTATTCTGTATGGAGCAATATATGGGGCTCATTATTCTGTATGGAGCATTATATGGGGCTCATTATTCTGTATGGAGCAATATATGGGGCTCATTATTCTGTATGGAGCAATATATGGGGCTCATTATTCTATATGGAGCAATATATGGGGCTCAGTATTCTGTATGGAGCAATATATGGGGCTCATTATTCTGTATGGAACATTATATGGGGCTCATTATTCTATATGGAGCAATATATGGGGCTCATTATTCTGTATGGAGCAATATATGGGACTCATTATTCTGTATGGAGCAATATATGGGACTATTATTCTGTATGAAACATTATATGGGCTCATTATTCTGTATGGAGTAATATATGGGGCTCATTATTCTGTATGGAGCAATATATGGGTCTCATTATTCTGTATGGAGCAATATATGGGCTCATTATTCTGTATGGAGCAATATATGGGCTCATTATTCTGTATGGAGCAATATATGGGGCTCATTATTCTGTATGGAGCAATATATGGGGCTCATTATTCTGTATGGAGCAATATATGGGGCTCATTATTCTGTATGGAGCAATATATGGGTCTCATTATTCTGTATGGAGCAATATATGGGGCTCATTATTCTGTATGGAGCAATATATGGGGCTCATTATTCTGTATGGAGCAATATATGGGGCTCATTATTCTGTATGGAGCAATATATGGGTCTAATTATTCTGTATGGAGCAATATATGGGGCTCATTATTCTGTATGGAGCAATATATGGGGCTCATTATTCTGTATGGAGCAATTATATGGGGCTCATTATTCTGTATGGAGCAATATATGGGCTCATTATTCTGTATGGAGCAATATATGGGGCTCATTATTCTATATGGAGCAATATATGGGGCTCATTATTCTGTATGGAGCAATATATGGGCTCATTATTCTGTATGGAGCAATATATGGGGCTCATTATTCTATATGGAGCAATATATGGGGCTCATTATTCTGTATGGAGCAATATATGGGGCTCATTATTCTGTATGGAGCAATATATGCGTCTCATTATTCTGTATGGAGCAATATATGGGGCTCATTATTCTTATGGAGCAATATATGGGGCTCATTATTCTGTATGGAGCAATATATGGGCTCATTATTCTGTATGGAGCAATATATGGGGCTCATTATTCTATATGGAGCAATATATGGGGCTCATTATTCTGTATGGAGCAATATATGGGGCTCATTATTCTGTATGGAGCAATATATGCGTCTCATTATTCTGTATGGAGCAATATATGGGGCTCATTATTCTGTATGGAGCAATATATGGGGCTCATTATTCTGTATGGAGCAATATATGGGGCTCATTATTCTGTATGGAGCAATATATGGGGCTCATTATTCTGTATGGAGCAATATATGGGGCTCATTATTCTATATGGAGCAATATATGGGGCTCATTATTCTGTATGGAGAAATATATGGGGCTCATTATTCTGTATGGAGCAATATATGCGTCTCATTATTCTGTATGGAGCAATATATGGGGCTCATTATTCTGTATGGAGCAATATATGGGGCTCATTATTCTGTATGGAGCAATATATGGGGCTCATTATTCTGTATGGAGCAATATATGGGGCTCATTATTCTGTATGGAGCAATATATGGGGTCCATAATATTGTATGGAGCAATATATGGGGCTCATTATTCTGTATGGCGCACTATGTGGGGGCCATAATACTGTATGGAGGAATATACTGTCCAGTTTTTGAGCTATTGTAGAATTTACAATAGATGACTCATGTAATGTAAGAAGTGAAGTATTTTTCATTGTACTATACCTATATTTCTCTGCCGTATCGGAGCATCATGAATTGTGGTATGTGTTAAAGAGGCGCACTGAGACTCTTTGGCCCGGGGCACACAAAAACCTGGAGCCAGCCCTACCCCCCACAACTTTAGCCAAATAACCCCCAGTTTTCAATGCGTAACTATTATTATAAGTAAATGAAGGTTGACAAGCTTAAGTAATGAGAATTGATGTGTTGGCATTGAAATGGGCACTGTAGGTGTTTACTGTCCTCCACTCACTGACCGACTTTGCTTCCCCATTGACTTATATTGGGTTTCATGTTTCAGTCGACCTCAAACTTCTCCCGATAGTCGGCCGATTTTGTTCGACTCAACTTTTGAGAAAGTCAGGTTTCATGAAACCTGACTCGACCCTAAAAAAGGCAAAGTCTCTCATCTCTAGTCCTGGCATTTGTGAAGGCTATGGTCCTTTTATTAGGACAGTTGATGGCAAAATGTCCAGAGTCCCTACAATAGAGACAAAGCTTCCCTGTACGCGAGGTTCACGGATTACAGCAATTTGCAGAGGCTCAGGAACACTTTCCATTTCCTGTTGGTGTTTTAATGCTGATTGAGTAAAGGAGTAGTTAGGGTTGTTTCCAAACATTCGCAGCCTTTCCTTTATTCATTTAGCGAGTATCTGATCAATTCAGATGCACAATTGAATAAAGTTCTCTAAATTATCTGGGGTCGAGACCTTGCAAGTTCATCCTTTATTAGCTCTGATAATCCTCGGTGAAATTGACTCCTCTGGGCAGCCAAATTCCATGTGGTGTCTGCCACCCAGCGGTGGAATTTGGATGTATATTCAGCTACAGAGCGCCGCCCTTGACATAGGTTATGCAACTTGATTTCAGCTGTAGCACTACGATTCGAGTCATCAAACACTTGGTCCATAGCTGTGATGAAGTAAACTAGGTCATTACTTACTGCTGCTGTACCGACACAGGGTGGAGTAGGGTGAACACGACAAGCTGCTGGACTGTGAGAGAGGTGCAGGCAGAGATGTT